>APFE030939247.1:0-12051 GCA_000404065.3 Pinus taeda | reverse complement strand
TATCAAGTACCCAAAATTATTTTATGGACATTGTTTTTCATGTCACAATTTTGGACATAAATCCATTAACCATAGAATTGTCAAAGTTGAAATATATGAAAATTTAATATCTAGATAATCAAAATCCTAGTTCTAGAAATTCATTTGATGGGCATGAAAAATCCCCCTCCCACCACCCCACCCCCCTCCTTTCTAAATTAAATTTATTTTTTCAAATGTAATAACTTTGGACATAAGCAAAATGCATGAAAAAAAAGTTTGTTTCTGTAGCTAGACGATAAATCTTTGAATAATTAGTGGAGACATGAAGAGGTGGAAACATAAGACTAAGAAAGTTGAGGAGTACGGAATTTCTTTATCTGCACATGAACATAAAAGAAAATGGTGTGTAGATATTGTTTTCTCTAAGAATATGATTGGAGACCAGAGTAAATTCTTGTTTCTAAAATAGAAAAGCAAAGGTGATCTCACATTCATAAATAATTCCTTCGAACAAATTAAAGGAAAGGGAATAGTTAGTCTAGATGAAAATACCAAGAAAAAGGTTTCCTATATGTGCACGGTCTCAAGAACAACCGACTGTGTGTAAGTAAAATATGTGAAAATGACTATGATGTGACTTTTCACTCAAAGGACTATGAGATATAAAAATATATGAATGGAAAGTTGGTAGGAAAGGAAATCAAAACTCACAACAATGTGTATGCTTTTGATGATTCCATAGTGAATTGCTACTTAAGAAAAATAGACCAAACATGGTTGTGGTACAAAAGGTTGGGGCATGTAAATTTACATAGTCTAGTCAAAATTAGTAATTTAAGGGTAGTCTAAGGCTTACCCAGACTATTAAAGCTCGATAATCTAATATGCAAGTGTTGTTAGTTTGGAAAATAGATAAGGACACCATTCAAAATAAAGGAGTTTTCATATTCTATACCTTTGAAGTTAGCTCACATGAATATATATGGTCCCACAAGAACAAATAGTCCAAGAGGAGAAAGATACTTTATTGTATTTACTAATGATTTTAGTATGTTTTCTTGGATAATGTTGCCGAAAGACAAGCTAGCAGCTCTGAGTAAGCTGAAAATATTTAAGGCTCGTGTTGAGAATGAGAAGGAAATCAAGATGAAATGCTTCATATATGAAAGAGGAGGAGAATTCATATTGGAAGAGTTTGAAAATTTCTATGCAAAACATAGAATAAATAGGCAATACTCAGTAGTAAGAACACCAAAATAGAATGAGGTAGTTTAGAGGAAAAAAACATTCAGGATATGGCCAGAGTAATGATGGATAAAGGAAATGTTTCACACAATTGCTGGTGGCTTGGGAATTGCAAGAGGATAGTCAATTCCCCACAATTTCATGGGATCTCCTAGACGCCATGAAGTACGCTTCGCTGTGGGCCACTAAGGACATGAACCGAATCCGCGGTAGTAAACTTTTCTGGGTGTTTATCGAAATGAACATCAGAATGGGGATTAACGCAAGTCGTGGTAATCACCCACTATCTACAACTGCCTGCAAGGTTTTGCAGAAATTAAAGTGGACTTCAGCACATCTACCTCAGGGCACGCGAGGACCCTGTGAAGAAGTGGAACGAGCTACCATATATGGCCACAGATGATGTGATATTCGACATACTACTGACGTGGCTACTGGATTGGTGCACTCTAGACATCTCTTCACTGCAAGTGTCTGCTACGCAAAAAAAGAAGGAGGAGAAAAAATTGCGCATGGCGCAGCTCGCAGAAAAGGGACGGAAAGAAGAAGCAACAACAAAAACACAGGAGGTGTGGGACGTTTCAGAGACAACAACAGAACAGGAAAGGGCTGCAGTAGCAGCAGCAAAGAAGGTAAAAAAGAAGGCGCACGAGGGCCAGAAGTCACCTTCGCTTGACGAGGAGAAATAGATCGAAAGAGAGGAAGAGGAGGGCAGAGTGGACCCAAAAACAGCGTCAACACAATTGAAGCACCAACACCTGAGCAAGCGTATGGGGTCGCGCAAGAAGGTAAAAGTGTCCAAGCTATCTATCGACTTGATCACATTTACTGAGGGGGATCTGCATGACATAGGAGAGACAGTGCACAAAATCATGACGGATGCCCTCCAGGACTTCGTGGAGGAGAATTAGATTGTGTTGGGTGGCCTCTGAGCACAGATTCAGGAGTTGCAGGTGCGCACTCGTCAGGCTGGTACCCTCTTAACCAGACTCGGAGTAGGAATAACTACAACCGAGGAAATGCTACGCGCTCATACAACCAACATAATAGTGTTGTTAGAAGGGGCACTGGATACAGCAAATGAGGCCGACCAGTATACAGTTCGTACACTAAAGGGTGGAATCAACATGGTTGGGCTCCTGCAGGAGACACTCTATGTTCTGCAAGATGGGATTACTGTAGAATTGCGGGATAGGGAGAGCTGCGCATTGCAAGTGTTGAGTGACAAAAAGATCAACATGGAGAACTTGAGCTTGCAACGCGACGAGGTCATGTCTTAGAACAAGTAGATGGTGCAGATACTGGAAGAAGCCTGCCAGATGGTCCCTAAGCTAGCCATCCTAATAAAAGCACCAGCAGAGGCACGCATCCAAATATTAGCAGTAGGGGTGCACGAGGCGCGAGAAGAAATGGCTAAGGTTCAGCTGGAGCTAAACATTCAGATTGCATGGCTACGGCCAAAGGTACAACCTTCAACTCCTCCAGAGGTAAAGGAACAATGCATCAGCACCATTACATCAGGGTTGGAGGAGATTAGCAGTGCAGTAAGGGAGTACACCAGAATGATAGAAGAATCATTTGAGGTCCTCACAAATCTGCAGGAGTATGTGAACATACAATGCTTAGAAACAGAGGCACGCGAGCTACAGCAACAGTATGACAACATCAAAGGGACCATGCAGGCGGTGGCCCTCACTCAGAGGCTCGCGAGAATGTAACAGGCCAAAGCACTTAAAGAGGCAATGTATGCAGTGCGACACAAAGAAGCAGATTTTAAAGCTCATGTTCAGGCTTGGACCAATGAGGCGTTCGTAATCACAGTAATAATTGAAGGCAAGCTCGCGCAGATGTAGGGGACATAGGAATAGATGCAGGGGAGCGGTTCCGACAACGTGGTCTTGAAACAATGAGTACATGAGATTCAATAGGCAACCGCTCAGTGGACTGCCGACCTTGCAACAGTTTGAGCAGAGTTGGGAGTTCTCTGTGAAAATATCTCCCCACTGATAGAGTGACTCGAGCGTGAATTGCGATGTTTATGCTGGGGGCCTGTTGGGCATGGAATCCCCCCCATGGAAAGTTTTGGGTCTTAAAGACCATTGTAAAGACTCAGTGAATTGCGGGTGTGGGGCACAAAGTTGTAATAGATTCATAGAGTTATCCGCCATTACTTTTGTAAATGTAGTGTCAGATTGAGAGAACTACCCATGGTCCGCAGACCATGGGATTGTATAAATAGAGCGAGGCTCTCAGTAGTTAAAGAATGGATTGATGACAATGGAATATAAGGATAGAAAAGTATCTGAAGTGTAGATTTATGTCTTTGGGTCATAGAGTAGGAGAAGGTTCTACAGCTGAGCGCGCATAGGCCTAGTAGTACGCAGCTGAGTGCGGAGACCCCTGCAGCTAAGTGCGCATGGTAGGTTGAGTCTGTAACCATTTGAAACATTGATAAAGAGAAGTTTTACCATATTTCTATGTATCTTTTCCTGTTTTATGTATTAAAGTATATTGGGTATGAATTACACGTTTATTAGTTATTTACAACGTGAACTTATATGAATATGATGAGTAAGTGAATGTAATATAAGGTATCTATTTACATGAAGATAACTAATTGTTATAAGGAGATAAGTAAGATCTATCGTGTGACTTGGGGAAATAGTGCAGATCACTGCTCCAGCAGTATGAAAGCCGCATAATCCTTGGTTAGGGCTTCGCAAAGGTGAAGATAACAAGTCACGAAGGGCCTATAGGTCCAGGAATTACGCGAAGTAACATGTCCGAAGGTATTCATAGTTGGAATAAATAAAACCCCTTAGACATCTCAAGGGTGTGGAAACCTGGTTCCAACATCCCCCCATATTGCTTTGAGTAAGACCTCAGTCCGCACTGCATGGACTGTTGTTGAAAGGGCCAGTAGTACATGGATTTGTTTGGCTAATTAAACTCCCAACCTATGTCAGGACCTAACAACCCAAGAAGATGCATATTGAAGGCAGAGTGTTTATGGAGAATTTTGATGGCCCGGGTGCTAGTACTATTGTTGGTTGGCATCCAAGTCAACCTTGTTTGACTGATGATGGTGATAGTGATGTGGAAGTGATTTGGTGAAGTGTTGTAGAGGTGTCAATGACTTCCAGAGTATGTAGAGGCTTATAAAGCTTTGGAAGAAGGTTGAGAAACTTCTAAGCTCAGGAAAGTTGTTTTCCCTCATCCTCTATGCCAATTGCATGGATGATGAGTCACGAGATGACTAAGAAGCTCCAGTCATTGGTAGGCAAACCTATGGGAGAGAGCAAGGAGATCTAGTCAAATTTAACCTATGTTTTAGGTGCAGCAAAGTTTTTTCATGAGTTTTTCTCCACATTCCTTGTGTTGTTCAGTCAATTTTGGCATTGTGGGATGTTCTTGATCAAACGTTTTTAGCATATGGTTGGAAACATTCGTGGGGCCCCTAGAAATTGATCAAGGTTGAAAATATCAAATGGATAGTGGAGTTAGTGGTTGATTTAGTCAAAAAAACTATCTTAACCGAATGTAAAGAGTGTGAAAATAATGGTTGAGTGATCCATAACCTATACAATTTACTAAGTTAATCAACACAAAAAAGTGATAAAGAGAGTATGGTTCTAATTGGTTGGTTTTCTTGAGAATGTTAGAGTATTCCATTACGAGGGTCGTGAGAGTGAGTATAGATTTCAACAATGACTCACATTGTTTGGCAGTGTTTTATCAGTGTATTGTTTGCAGCAATCAGAGATAGAGTTGAGAAGATGATTCATATTTTATGTTTTGATTGTGGCATGAAATTGATAGCTTGTGGTGTGTTATAGAGCAGAGATTATTGTGACTAGAAGAGAAGAAATAACCCTCTTAACGGAAAAAAATTTGATTCATATTTTATGTGTAGAATGATGGTGTTCATGGGTTTGTCATGTTGAGCAGATTGAGAATCCATTATGAAACGCTTATGAAATGTGGTTTGCATGGAGGAAGTGAAGGCGTCGAGGATTCAGAGTAGACATTGACTTGGAATATTTAGTAAAAGGAAGATATCTCTCCATCCAATAATATTTGGATAGTCCAATGGTAATTGGGAGAGGATCGCTGGTCGTGGGAGCTTCCAAGGGATATATTTCTATATATCCATGTGAGGAAACAACTTTCTGGTCTCATAGATGCCATCATACTTTGAAGGAATCTGAGTCTTCTGGCTTGTGGGTATAAGCTAATCCATGTACAATTTTTTCAGCATATTAATAAAATAATTGAGCAGCACAACAATACTAGGGCATTTTTCTCCTGAAAAGGTTTCCAACAGAAATACTTGTTTTCTTATGTGTGCATGCTTGTGTTGATGTTTCTCATGGTTATTATGTTTGAGTTTATATTTTCTTTCATATTCACTTAATCTAATGTTGTGAATGGGCATGGTTATTTGATATTGTGGTAAAAGTTTTATTTTTTTACCATACCTCTCGTTTATTTATATTTTTATTAATTTACCATACCATTCATAAATACAAGGTGACTTATAGAGTAAATATAAAAAAAATGTTTTATTTTTTTACCATACCTCTCGCTTATTTATATTTTTATTAATTTACCATACCTCTTTTACAAACATGGTATTTGGCCCATAGGATTCACTTGAATAAAACCTCTTTCTTGAGCCTTCATAAATAGAACGAGGGTTATGGACTAAATATAAAAAGAGGTTTTATTTATTTACCATGCGTCTAGTTTATTTATATTTTTATTTATTTACCATACCTTTTGAGTAAGTATAAAAAGACGTTTTATTTATTTACCATACCTCCACTTTACTTATATTTTTATTTGTTTACACCCTTGCATGTATATAAGGTGACTTATGGAGTAAATATAAAAAATGCTTTATTTATTTACCATACCTCTCATTTATTTATATTTTTATTAATTATGCTTTATTTACTTACCATATTCCTCTCATTTATTTATATTTTTATTAATTTACCTTACCTCTTTTTATAAATATGGTATTTGGGCCTTTGGCCCATAGGATTCACTTAAATAAAACCTATTCTTGAAAATGGGCGAATGGATTCACTTAAATAAAACCTATTCTTGAAAATGGGCGAATGGAAGGTTGTAACTCCTAATTTCAAGGGCTAAATTTACCTTTTTTACCCTCTCCCTTAAAATAAGGTGGGCTATTTGAGGTGGTTTGTAAAAATGTACTATGATACAAAATATTCGCCCACTAAAAATTTAAAACCCCTTAATTTCGCCAAAGGGCGAACATTCGCCCCTAAAATCACCCCTATCAGGTACCCAAAATTATTTTATGGACATTGTTTTTCATGTCACAATTTTGGACATAAATCCATTAACCATAGAATTGTCAAAGTTGAAGTATATGAAAATTTAATATCTAGATGATCAAAATCCTAGTTCTAGAAATTCATTTGATGGGCATGAAAAATCCCCCTCCCATCACCCCACCCCCCTCCTTTCTAAATAAAATTTATTTTTTCAAATGTAATAACTTTGGACATAAGAAAAATGCATGAAAAAAAGTTTGTTTCTGTAGCTAGACAATAAATCTTTGAATAATTAGTGGAGACATGAAGAGGTGGAAACATAAGACTAAGAAAGTTGAGGAGTACGGAATTTCTTTATCTGCACATGAACATAAAAGAAAATGGTGTGTAGATATTGTTTTCTCTAAGCATATGATTGGAGACCAGAGTAAATTCTTGTTTCTAAAGTAGAAAAGCAAAGGTGATCTCACATTCATAAATAATTCCTTCGAACAAATTAAAGGAAAGGGAATAGTTAGTCTAGATGAAAATACCAAGAAAAAGGTTTCCTATATGTGGATGGTCTCAAGAACAAACTACTGTGTGTAAGTAAAATATGTGAAAATGACTATGATGTGACTTTTCACTCAAAGGACTATGAGATATAAAAATATATGAATGGAAAGTTGGTAGGAAAAGAAATCAAAACTCACAACAATGTGCATGCTTTTGATGATTCCATAGTGAATTGCTACTTAAGAAAAATAGACCAAACATGGTTGTGGTACAAAAGGTTGGGGCATGTAAATTTACATAGTCTAGTCAAAATTAGTAATTTAAGGGTAGTCTAAGGCTTACCAAGACTATTAAAGCTCGATAGCCTAATCTGCAAGTGTTGCTAGTTTGGAGAATAGATAAGGACACCATTCAAAATAAAGGAGTTTTGATATTATATACCTTTGAAGTTGGCTCACATGAATATATATGGTCCCACAAGAACAAATAGTCCAAGAGGAGAAAGATACTTTCTTGTATTTACTAATGATTTTACTATGTTTTCTTGGATAATGTTGCCGAAAGACAAGCTAGCAGCTCTGAGTAAGTTGAAAATATTTAAGGCTCGTGTTAAGAATGGGAAGGAAATCAAGATGAAATGCTTCATATATGAAAGAGGAGGAGAATTCATATTGGAAGAGTTTGAAAATTTCTATGCAAAACATAGCATAAATAGGCAATACTCAGTAGTAAGAACATTGTTGGTACCATTCTATGACCCCTTTTTCCCTCCCAAAACATGACCATTTCCTACCGCTTTTCATAATTTATCCCTCAAATGCCTTGGAAATTGATTAATTAATAGCTTTATAGTTGTTGAATTGCATTTAAATTGATTTAGGGGTTTTGTGTTAAGAAATTAGGATTTTTGGCCTAAATAACCACAGGAAGTCTCAACAACCTGTAAATGGCTTATCGTTTGACATGTGGCATGACAGCCAGGCCAGAGCGAAAGGTATGGGCGAAAAGAGGAATGTCCAAGCATGGACAAGCACCTATCCCACAGTGGAAACATCCCTCCTATATGCGCGGTCAACGCCTGGTCAACTATGGCATGTTGGCACAAAGGCAGCAACAACATACAGTTACAGTCAATTCGATTTTTAGTTGTTTCTTTGTTTTTATGTGCGTAAGCTAGGATAGGAACATCTTTTGCGTTTTTGTAAAAGAAGCAATAGCCGCCCATGGATAAACATCCATTTTTCAAAGGATGTGAATGTATGTAATTATAAGGCGGAACCTGGTTATATGTTAGTATACCTTTTGAAACTTTCAGACCTTTACGTTTATACATATACATTTCTTGTCGCTTCAGAACAGAGCTTTTGATTTAATATAAGATTGCATTACAATCTCTGTGCGTTGTTTAATACTGTGATCATGGAGTAACAGTCTCGGTGTACCAAGAACGCGGGCGGGCCCTACGTGCATGGTATACCGATATTTTAATTACGTTTACATTGCATTTATAGTGTTACTTTAATTACATTTCACAGTCAAGCGTTTGAATGATATTTGATATCGATTTATATGCACAGGGATTTGATTGATGCTTACATTTGTGTTTATGAATGCGCTGTTAGATGTCCATGTATGTGCTTGAACAAACCCTCATCTGGATTGTGAGTCATATCCTGTAAAGGATTCGATCCAGGGTTGCTTTGTAAAGCACCGCTATGGACGATGCTTATGATTTTTACCTTGCATGCTTATAATAAATATTCATGATTGTTGAATGCCATTAAACAGGGGTTTCACGTTTGGTGTCTCTGTAAGGGGACCGAAACCTTTAAATACAGTGATACACAGCATGTTATGAGTTGCATTTTAGCTCTTAATAATATATATTTTGATGCTTAGTTAAAGATTTGATTGATAGTTTAATATTAGATCTAGTCACAGCTGTAATTAGGAATAATAGGCCTAGATTAGATCCTTTATGTCTATATATTTTAGGCACACGCCTCTAAGTATACGCACCCTGGTCGATAATAAATTTAGCCCCATCTAGCACCCTAGGTAGGACACTACATTTTGGCACCGTTGTCAGGGAGGCATACTTAAAGGATTGAAAAGAAAAAAAAAATTAATAAACAAAAATCAACAAAAAAAATACGGCCAAAAGTCATGTTCATTTATGCCTAGGTTTAGAGACAATCAGGGTAGATTTATAAGAACCCCCCATCATTCAAAAACTAACCCATCATCATCAGGAGTAGACTCAGTAAATAATTCAACACCAGCTGAGGAAAATTTCATTCAAGCATTAGACGATAAACAAAGATCACGGCAGAGACTTACTCTAGTTGAAAGGCAAACTTTATTCATACATAAATCACAGAAGAGAGACATTCCTAGGTCTGCCACACAAGGGGAAAGTAGCACAGTGACTCAACACTCTGTAGAGACTGAACACTCTCCAAAGATTGAACACTCTTACCTTAATCGCCTCTTTGAAGGAAGTGACTCTGATACAGAGAAATCTCCTAAGATGGCTGAGGAAGGAGATGGGTCAGCACCACATCAAAGACAGAGAGATGAGGAAGAGTCCACTTTTCCTTTTCCCATACAAGAACCACAGGAAGATGAAGAGATCAAAATGAAAAATATACCACCATCAGTGCTACCTAATTTCTATGGTATGGCTTCAGAAGATGCGGACTCATTCTTTTTCGAATTTGACATTGTATGTCGGACATATGGCTATACTGATGATGCCCATAGGCTCAGACTTTTTCTAGCCACACTAAAGGCATCAGCCTTGAGATGGTTCATGGGGCTTGGTGAACATACTATCACTGATTGGGATGGTATGAGAAAACTCTTTCCAAGGAAATATCAACCCTACTGCAGATCCAAAGACTCTAAAGATGACATCTTTAGAATGAGCCAACAAGAGGATGAAACCTTA
Organism: Pinus taeda; assembly: GCA_000404065.3. Taxonomy (NCBI): domain Eukaryota; kingdom Viridiplantae; phylum Streptophyta; class Pinopsida; order Pinales; family Pinaceae; genus Pinus; species Pinus taeda. The sequence continues at coordinate 2,073 of APFE030939247.1, read as the reverse complement.
GAGGAATACTTGGAACGGTTTATCTACAACTTACAAAAATCTAAACACCGAACTATGCCTCTTGAACTGAACCGCACAATATTCTTGAAAGGTATCCGAGAAGAATACATGGATGACCTAAATTTAATGGGTAAAGGCGACATTTATGTTTTACCCTTCGAAGAAATCGCTGATCTATGCGAAAAGTATTCAAGGAGTAAAGCTAAAATGGGAAAAAGATCCTTGTCATCCAAGGCCACTAAGTCCAATTCAACAAGTGTCACAAGGGCTGAGATAGGCAACCTGTTAGAAGAATTCAAGACAGATTTGTTAAGCACAATAGGGAACCAAATTGACACTCTAAAAGCCAAAAAGAAACAAGAAGTTGAAGATCAGGTAATGGCTATTTTCTGCCCCAAGTGCCGGAAGAAACATGCATTAAAGGACTGTCCACTAGACAGCATTCAAGTTTGTGCTTTCTGTACTGAACATCATGATATATTTAACTGTCCTAAAGTTAAGGTTTTGCAGAACTATAACATGGCAGCCAATGCAGAGATGGAGAACATGTATTACATGGGCGCAAAAATACCATGGCAGCCACGGCCAACACCTCAAGGTATGTTCCCAAATCAAAACTTGCAATTTCCTGTGAATGATCAAATGTATGCACAAAATTCATGGAATGTACCCATGCCATGTCAACACCAAAACAACCCACAGCAGCAATGGAGACCATCTCAACAGTACTCTCAATCTTATCCTACATATCCTCAATCATACCCACCATATCCACAACCATAGCAACAATATCCTCAACCGTATCAATCACATCCCCAACCATATCAGCAATATCCTCAGCAAGTTGTTTATCCACCTCAACCTACTCAACAAGCACTGCCTACTCCCCCACCAATAAATCCACCACAACTCCAATTTCCAGCTAACTCACAACCTTCCAGACCCACACAAATTCCTGCTCAAACTGTCCCAAATCCGAATAATAGATCAGAGAGGCCAGCCTACAATATAGAAGAGGGAACTTCATATTCCACACTACCTTTGCAGAACATAAACTTGAGGTCTGGCAAGGTACTCCAGAAAGATTCTCCAATAACAGATATGCAAGAAGAAAACATAGAAAAAGAAAAAGAGATAACAAATCAAAAGAAATCAAATGCTGATACCAGTGATAAACAAGTGCAACAATTGAATCCACCTTTTCATTGGTCCAAATCAAACCTCCATTGTCTATACCACAATTTGATGTCTTAGATGAGCTTAAAAATGTCTACATAAAAATTCCGTTACCGCAAGCTATAAAAGACATTCCTATCTACACTAAAGCCATCAAAGACATGTGCCTCAAGAAGCCTGCTAGAAAAAGGATTGATCCTCAAACTATTCATGTCATAGGACATTTAGCAGGACTTATGACCAATACCATTTCCATAGAAAAGTATGTTGATCCTGGAATTCCCAAAGTAACCACCATCATTAAAAACATACAAATTCCAAACACTTTGATCGATCTTGGAGCCACAATTAATGTCATGACTCTAGAGACCATGATAACACTTCAGCTTACCAATCTGCAACATACAACAATTGTTCTTGAACTAGCTGATAGGTCTAAAGTGATTCCTGAAGGGATTTTGGAAGACATAATTGTCTCACTGGACTCTTGGGAGTATCCGGTGGACTTTTTAGTCCTCCAACCCAAATCTAATTTAGGAGGACACCCTATCATTCTTGGTAGGCCATGGTTAGCAACTGCTGATGCATTTATAGGATGTCGATCTGGCAACATGATCATCTCGAGAGGGACTGAAAGAAAACAACTCACCCTCTACCCATCGGCACAATCACCAGTAGTAACACATAATTTGTGGCTTGATGACAAATTCAATGATAAAGAAGAAGTACAATCCATTTTTAGCATTGACCAAATCTATGATTTCCAAGAACAAGACAATAATGATTTGGTAACTATTTCTTTCTCAACCAGATATTTCCGAAAATTTGAGACATGACCAATATCACGCTGCAGATGTACTTTTAGCTCAAAATTTTCAGGAAACATGCACCATTCAA
>APFE030939243.1:61890-109467 GCA_000404065.3 Pinus taeda | reverse complement strand
TGTCTTATCATTTCCTATTTTGATTAGGACTCTAGAGGTAGAGGGAGAGATTCATGGACTCTCATTAATGAGATGGCTCTCATCTTTTTGTATAAATAGGAGATCTCTCTCCTTCATTTGTTAGCTTAGAACTTTGAGTTCTTAAGTCTTAGCTTGTTAGTTCTTAAGCTTGTTAGCTTGTGAGATGGCATTGGAAAGCTTTGGAGAGCTTTGTTGTACTTTGTGATTTTGAAAATTTTGAATAAAGCTTTGATGTTCTCAACATGGAAGGAGAGGTGAAGTAGATGTCATGGAGCACATTAGAATATAAGGTAGAGTAGATTTCATTTTGTAATTTTGCTTTGATTTCATTATGTCATTTGATTGCTTTCAAGTTTGATAGATTATATTTTTCATTCATGCAATTTTAATTCATGTAAGTGTGTTCAATCGGTTGATTGTAGATCAGTTTTTTTCTTTACATGTTTTTGTATCAAATAGTGACATGAGATTTACCTCTCAGCTGACTTTGTTTTTTTAGCTTTTCAATATTAGTTATGCTTTGATTTCAGTCTTATTCATTTGCTTTGTTAGTTAGTTTAGATATCAACTTGCTCATATCATTGACGGTTACCTCCGAAATCCATAGCTAGACTAACTGACGAGGGATCGAAATATGAATGTTGTGATTTGATTTTAGTTTTACTTTTCTGCAATTAGATATCAAATTGCTCATTTCATTGACGGTTACCTCTGAAAGCCATAGCTAGACTAACTAGCGAGGGATTGAAATATGAATGTTGTGATTTGATTTTAGTTTTACTTTTCTGCAATTAGATATAAGATTGCTCATTTCATTGACGGTTACCTCCGAAAGCCATAGCTAGACTAACTAGCGAGGGATCAAAATATGAATGTTGAAATTTGATTTTAGTTTACTTTTTTGCAATTAGATTTCAGATTGCTCATTTCATTGACGGTTACCTCCGAAAGCCATAGCTAGACTAACTGGCGAGGGATTGAAATATGAATGTTGTGATTTGATTTTAGTTTACTTTTCTGCAATTAGATATCAGATTGCTCATTTCATTGACGGTTACCTCCGAAAGCCATAGCTAGACTAACTGGCGAGGGATTGAAATATGAATGTTGTGATTTGATTTTAGTTTACTTTTCTGCAATTAGATATCAGATTGCTCATTTCATTGACGGTTACCTCCGAAAGCCATAGCTAGACTAACTGGCGAGGGATTGAAATATGAATGTTGTGATTTGATTTTAGTTTACTTTTCTGCAATTAGATATCAGATTGCTCATTTCATTGACGGTTACCTCCGAAAGCCATAGCTAGACTAACTGGTGAGGGATTGAAATATGAATGTTGTGATTTGATTTTAGTTACTTTTCTGCAATTAGATATTGGATTACTCATGTCATTGACGGTTACCTCCGAAAGCCATAGCTAGACTAACTGGCAAGGGATCGAAATATGAATGTTGTGATTTGATTTTACTTTTTATCAGTTTGCAGTTTTTGATTTGTTTGAGTGCAATAGCTTAACTTTTATTCCGTATTTAGACAAGTAGCAGAGACAGTGATTTCATGATTAGTATTTCATATTTTGTTTGATTGAAGTAGCTGCATACTTACACTTTTGTTTAAGTACTAATTCCATCAATAACATGTTTTGAGATCTTTTGAAGTGCTAAGTTTTGGAAGTTACCATTAGGGACATAAACCTTGTCTTGAAATCTACATCCATACTTGACTTTTAAAAGTATTCTTAAGACCTTAGAATAGGATTTCCATTTGCATTGGACACTTTAGGAGATCAACAAGAACAAAACCCCAAAACAAAATAAAATCTATAAAAAAACGAAGGAAGAAAAGGTTAACTAAGCACATATGGTGCACCACACTTCATCAATTTACGATACCCGGATTGATAATTTATGTAGAGCAATTTAAGACGTTAAATTGACTAGACAGGTAGCAATGCAAATTCCTTTCAATTTGATGAAATGTCTCATCGTTGTTTTCGACGAAGATGAGACAAAAAAATATGGAGGGCCAGAATGGTGATGCCTTGTCTATACAAGGATAGTCTCAGAACAAAAACAAAAATAAATCCTTGAGTGGGAGATTTAAATCTAGAGGGAGATCTAAATCTCCAGGAAAACCTGTAAAGGTGTGCTGGAAATGTGGAAAGGAAGGGAACTTCAAAAAGGACTGTAGATCTAAATATCTTGAGAAAGGGAAGGGATCTAATGATGCTCCTTCTATAGAGGCGAAAACCACCTCAGATGAAGGTGGGGATGTGTACTTGGCTTCTTCTTCAAGTACACATGTAGATCACGAGGAATGGTTGATTAAGTCAGGTGCATCCTTTCACTTCACTCCCCATAGGGAGTAGTTCTATGAGTATGATAAATATGATGGTGGTGATGTCTTCTTAGGGAATGACAAGAAGGCTAGAATCATCGGTCATGGAAAAGTGAAGCTGAAGTTGCAAGGTGGAAGGATTAGAACACTTTCGGGTGTTCTTCATATTCCTGCATTGGCCAGAAATGTGATTTCTATAAGCAAGCTAGATGATGCAGGTGTAAAAAAAGTGTTCAAGAAAGATACCCACAAAATGGTTTGGTGAGAACTGGTATTGATGAAGGAAGTTTGGATTAGAACTTTGTACAAACTTCAGGGTAAAACTATTATTGATGGGTGCAACAGTTCTGTGGTTCCTGAAAGTGGAGTAGAAAATCTAGTGGTTTCTAGAGAAAAGACCATGCTATGGCATCAAAGGCTTGGACATATTGGAGAGAAGGACCTTCGAATACTTCTTGGTAATGGTATGGTAGAAGGTACATCTAATTGATCTCTAGATTTTTATTTCTATGAAAATTGTGTATATGGGAAGCAGAACCAGGTGATTTTCCCCTTTCGTGCTAAGAGGGTGAAACATATATTAGAGCTTGTGCACAATGATGTGTTTGGACTTGTGTTGGTGCTTACCCTTGGTAAGTCTGTCTACTCCATATCATTTATAGATGACTTCTCAAGGAATACATGGATACATTTTCCCAGGAAGAAATCTAAAGTCTTTGACATGTTTAAAGAATTTAAGGCTCTAGTGGAAAAGCAGACAGAGAAGAAGATAAAGGTGTTGAGGACAAATAATGGTGGAGATTTTTGCAAGAAGGAATTTGAAGAGTTATTTAATAAGTGTGGTATATCATGGAAGAAGACTACTCCATACATACCTTGACAAAATGGAGTTGTAAAAATAATGAACAGGACGTTGATGGAAAAGGCAAGAAGCATGATCAATGGTGTCGGGTTAGGACAAGAATTCTGGGTAGAGGCGGTGGAGACTGCATGTTACTTGGTCAACAGATCACCTTCATCAACGTTGAAGGATAAGAATCCACATGAGGTATGGACTGGTAATAAACCCTCTCCTTCACATTTGAGGGTATTTGGATGTGATGCATATGTACATGTTCCAAAGGAGAAAAGAACCAAGCTGGATAGTAAATATGAAAGGTGCATCTTTATTGGTTATAGGGATGGTTTAAAAGGTTATAAGATTTGGAACCAAAAAAAAAGGAAGGTTGTGTACAACCATGATGTGGTGTAGAGAGGTGAAATATGTTATTAAACATGAAGTCCTACCAAAGGAATCTGAGAAGATAGAGTTTGAGCTAAATGAGGAGGAATTAGACTTTACAACAGAAGAGGAATTAGAAGATGAAGAGCCACAAACTCTAGCTATGAGAATATCAGTTCAAGAAAGAAGGCAATCAAAAAAGTATAGTCCAACTTCTTTATGTTCAAATTTTTCTTTATCTATTATTGGTGATGATCTTAGAACTGCCAGGGACGAAGTAGATTCAGAGGATTTCAAACTCTTGAAAGAGGTCATGGTTGATGAAATGGCATCTTTGCACAAAAATGAGGCTTGGGATCTGGTGGAGTTTCGGGATGGAAGGAAACCCATTGGAATCAAATAGGTGTTTAAGAAGAAGATGAATGCAAAAGGCAAGGTGGAGAAATACAAAGCTCAGTTGGTAGGAAAAGGTTATTCCTAGGTGCTGGGAATTGATTTTGGTGATATTTTTTCTCCTATTGCCAAGGTAGCTTCTATTAGATTACTTTTATCTGTTACTGCTATTATTGATTTTGAGGTAGAACAGATGGATGTGAAGACAACATCTCTTAACAAGGATTTGGAAGAAGAGATCTACATGAAGAAACCTAAAGGCTTTGTGGTGAAGGGTAAGAAAGAATTCCTATGTAGGTTAAAAATGTATCTGTGTGAGTTAAAACAGTCACCAAGGATGTAGTATTAGAAATTTGATACATATATATGGGGACTTGACTCCACTAGAAGCAAAGAAGATCACTTTGCGTATTTTGAATTAATTGGTGACCGTGTTATTTATTTGTTCTTGTATGTGGATGATATGTTGTTGATTGGAAAGAACAAAGAAATTATCCAGGAAATGAAGACACGATTTCCCTCCAAATTCGACATGAAATATCCTAGTGTTGCAAACTATATTTTGGGCATGTAAATTAAACGAGATCAAGCAAAAAGGAAGCTTTGGTTAAACCAAAGGAATGTTGAGACAATATTGCAGAGATTTAATATGCATGATAGTAAACCAAGTGAAGGTTCCTATTCTTGTAGGTGTAAAGTTATCTGCTGAACAATGTCCCAAGACACGAAGAGGAAGAGGACATATCCTATGTTCCATATGCAAGTGTAGTCAATAACCTAATGTATGTAATGGTTTGTACTAGACCAGAAATTGCACATGCAATGGGAGCATTGAGCAGGTTTATGTCAAAATTAGGGAAGGAGCATTGGAAAGCAGTGAAGAGTATTTTCAAGTAATTGCATGGCACCAATGATTATGGTCTGTGCTACCAAGGAAGACCAAAATTGGACAGAGTTTTGGACATCTGTGGATTTGTTGATGCATACTGGGCTGGAGATATAGATCAGAAAAGATCTACAAGTGGGTATGTGTTTAACCTATTTGGAGGTGCAGTTAGTTGGATGAGTAAGAGACATTTTGAAGTGGCACTTTCAACTACAGAGGTAGAATACATGGCAACCACTCATGTAAGCAAGGAAGAAGTTTGGCTATAGAGATTGTGTTAAAAAATGGGGTTAGTACAACAAGCTATAAGGATAGAATGTGACAACCAAAGTGCAATTTTCTTGGAAAAGAACCCTGCTTATCATTCAAAGATAAAGCACATTGATGTTCAGTATCACTTTGTAAGGGATATGGTTGAGGACAAAAAGGTGCTACTCGTAAAGGTGGACACCTTGAAGAATATTGTAGATGCATTGAAAAAGTCTATGAGCACTAAGAAGTTCTCTTGGTGTAGAGAAATAATGGGCATTACATGGCTAGACCAATGACTAAGCTCTCAATTGGAAAGAAAACAAGTGGGAGGATGTTGGGTGTGTGTTATATTATTTCCATGACTTGCCCTAGTAGTGAAGATGGGGGGCGGCAGCCCCCCTCTACGGGGTCTGGGGCAGTGTCTGGGGAATTTTTTTTGGACCCTATATTAGGTGGGCATACCTACCTATGGTTTTGTGCGTGGTTTTCACACATGATTTTGGGCATGATGGTTTTCTTCCCATGGTATTTTGTAGATCTGTTCAAGGGAACCACATTTATGTTCTAATCTAGGGTTAATGGATTGGGGTTTAAGGATGCTTCGACATGTATATAGATGTATTGTAACATTGAAAGGAATATAATGAAAAATCAAGCTGGTAGTCATGGTTTGGGGATCTAGGGCAAAATATTTGTGTATATTTGTTTTATGTTTTATGCTCTTGCCATTATTTATTTTTTCCTTTTAGAATTTGTATGCAGGTGATTTCTGTACGAGGTTAAAACCTACACTTGTTGTGGAATTTACTTCCATGCTGTAGTACATAACCAGATATGCTCCCTGGGATTGGTTTCACAATCATATTTCAACTCCATCTCTGTGTTTATCTTACCAAATATTATCCACATCAACCTTCGACATTCTTTCCAACCTCGTATATTCTTTTTATGGGTACCCTACCTTCTAGCAGGAGTAACTTTTAGGGCTATGTCTAAACCTAACAATATTTGACTTTCTGGAACTCGTTCCTCATAATTATTAATAAAAACATTCACATCACCTAAGCCATCATAAGAAGGCAAGTTACATACCTTAGATGTCATGCAGTGGACTGATTTGGAAATTCTTACACAACGCGTTGTAGATACTTCATGTAATTTGTTCTGCCAATTTCTAATTCTTCTTTTGACTCTAATGCACAAGAACTATCATACTACCAAGTTAACTTTATCTCTACAGTAGGGTTAACAAAATCCTATTCCTTTGTTGTCAATTGATAGATATTATCTATATCCGCTACGCAATACTCTTCTCTTACTAGCTCTGTATACCTTTCTCCTTCTGATGGACCCAAGGGAATAATTACCCTCATATTATTTCCTTCGAATATCATTTGTATTTTCTTAAAGATTAATTATAGACATGTTATCAAATGCCCAATCAAGTCCAAGAAATGTAGGATATGGGTTACTGTCATCCACAATTTTTATTACTTCAAAGTCAGGAGTAGTGCGAATTCCTTTAATGTCCACTATCACACCTAATAATCTTCCTAAGGGGAAGATCTTCTGCTGATTTTCCATCCTTAGCTAAATAGGTGACCACTGTAACTTCAGATTACCCATTAATTCCCATGTCTTCTTTGTCACAACATTAGCCTCAGATCCCAGATTTAAAATAACGTGATCCATCTCATGGTATCCTATCTGCGCACTAAGCCTCATTTCTCTTCTTGTTCTCTTTTGCTGATGCAAATTGTTAACTGTGTGCAACTCACTTCATGGTATTTCTTTAAATGCACATGAATCTATCAATTCTTGAAGTCCTTCTACAACCTTTTGATCTCTTAATAACTTCATACAAGTTTGCAGAAAATACTTTAAAATACCTGCTTGTCACATGCTAAATATTGATCTTGTGTTGAAGCTTGTTCCTGTGTTGGAGTTGATGCTATGTCACAGTTACCTTTTTGTTTCGGATGTGCACTAGATGTCGAAGCTCCAACATCCATAAATAATTGCTTGGATTCTATAAATACCTCTTTTTCCTTCTGAATATCAAATACAAGAGATTTTTCAACAATCTTTCTAACCCATACAATTTTAGATTCCTTCTTTTTCATTCACTTTGTCAGCACCAGTCACAACTCCACTTATAGTAACAATATTGATCCAGGGATCATCGATTCTTCTTACGATATTCATCATTTGGATGTTTTGTGTCAGATTCTGGTTTCTCTTTTCTTGCATTTTTCCCATAAGTATTGGACATTCTTCAATTACATGATCAAAGGATTTACAATACTTACATGTCATAATGGGATTCTGTCAGTCTCTCACAAAGTGTCCTGGTTGGCCGCAGTTGTAGCAAATAATCTATCCTCGTCCTTGACCAGATCCACCACCTCAACCTATTCCTTGATAACCACCTCGACCACTGCGATTTCCATTGTCCTCATGTCAATGTTCTTCCATTTGCATCCTATAAGTGTCAACACCATGCTCCATCATTAGTTCGTAAGCTCTACAATGGCTCTCATCATGTCCTATTGGTTTACAGAACTCGCAACATAGGTTGTTGGGGGTTTGCACATAATTTTGCAACAAATAACAATCTTCTGATCAATGTTTGCCTCTAGTTTTACATATATCGCACCATAGGTTAGATCTGACATTCAAAGGATTCAGTGCTCCACTAGCCATGTAGTTTCTCAAGAGAGGGAATTGTTCTTTAGAATAGCCTTTTGATTTACACTTTGTACACCACACTTCTTCTCTAACTTAATTCTCTTCATATCTTGTAACTACAGAGTCAAATTTTCCAGTTGACTCTGAATCTGCTGCATACCTACATTGGTATCCCCTATAGGTGAAGCTTCTAATTTCATCGCAAGTTCTAAAGCTTCAGCTTGAGTTTCTATCTTCCGTTGCATCAGAGGAAATCTTATATGCGGAAGCAACACAACTATGAACCATTCCTTATGTTGTTGCGGAGCTATGTCAAAGCTCACTTGATCTAATAATACTTTGAATCTCTAGTCAAATTCCCATATAGACCCAATAGGCCTTTGTTTGACCTCCTTTAATTGTGTGACACTGCGATTTAGAATTCAACTTCTTAAATTCTTTTATTAGTTTTGTTTTAGTGTCTGCGAATTTTGATCTGATTTCTTGAATACTTCGTGTACCACGTCAATGCTCTATCTCGAAATGTCATGATAATATGTGATTTTTTTATATTTTCATCATGGACTTGCTTCACTACCCATACTGCTTCGCATAAAAACCATAATTGTTCAATATCCTCTGATCTAATTCCTTTAAACACAGGTAGCTTAATATCATCAACCATATTTCTTTTTTTTTGGGGGGGGGGAGGGGATTCGTAAGGGGAGGGGGATGGGGGGTAGGGGGATGAGGAAAACCAAAATCACCCTGATTATTACTTGATTCTAGCTTCAACAAACTTTTAGGATGGAAGGGTGAATACTGTGGAGTTACTTCGGGGTTTTCTTGGAGGCTTTCTTCACTTTCAGATTCACTTAAAAGAGGGCTATAGTTAGTTTCTATAAAAGTCTTCAAACCTTGGCCACAAGATCTCTTCCTAGTTTCTATTCTATATCTCTTTCCAATTTTCATTGTTCCTATCTCTTCTCCAGATCTTCTCCCAAAAATAAGTAGCTAAAAGTCTATATGCATTCGTAAAATTCCCTTTTCGCACAAAAGCATATTAATCCATAGTTTTAGATATCTTAAGTACTTACCTCATGATCCTTTGAATAATTTTCATTCTGCTTCACTATAGGACACAATTGAGTCTACCGCGAACTCAGTTATGAATCCTCCCAAAATGATATCAATCCAGAAATCAACAACTCTTGAGATCCTGTTGTCGGTGTTCTTGAGTCCCTGTATTAATTCAGGAGTCCACTCCTTAGGTTTGTCTCCTTTAAAATAGTTATTTCTCTCGTTAAACCTTGATATCCTCTCATATAACTCAACATTAAACAAGCTGAAGAAAATTTCTTACTGATCTTTGAAAATATACTTTTGTAATCACCTTTCAGATGACAGACGAGGGCTTCTATTCTCTTACCCTATAAATTCTTGTTCCTTCTGTTCTACCCAATTTTGAATTTATTTCTTCGATGGATGCCACATAGACATATCCCTCAAATAGATCTTGGTATCGAAAATGGAACCATTTGTTGGATTTGGGTTGGGATGACCTAGGTTTGATTCTTTTATTGCGCATTAGAAAATCCGCAATAACTGGCCCTTTCGGCAACGACCTGCAAGCAAATCGCAATCTCACCCAAAGTGGCTATGGGAGAATGCATAACCAAGTTTCTACAACCTTGAGGGATGATGTGATGTGGTATTTATATGTTCTTTTATCCTTAACATACACAGATTACTTCGCATTCATCCGTTACTTCGCCGCATTATGTTCAGCACTTTGAAACATATCATATACATCCATAAAAAATTACTGTACTAAAATAAAGTGAAACTACTATGCTACAATAGATAATAAAGAAATAAACACATGAAGACACAGATTTTACCGTGGTCATCCCAATGTGGGACTACATCCACAAGAACTGCTGCTTATAATAGAGAATTTGTGCAACAAATAGTTCTTATCATGCACACTCATCTTCAGCCAGTCTATGCACGCAGCTAGGGACTGAGGCCTCTGCACACTCAGTTATAGAGCCTCACCTTCCTTCTCAATTATAGATCAACAAGATACACCCATAACAAAGATCTAGATCATAAGATGATGATTCTTCTCTTTATTATTTGACCCTGTTATATATTATTACATCAAGGGTCCATCATTACAATACCATGGTCCATATACCATGGACTCCCATAGTACAAGCTACTATGGTCCAAAAACCATTCATCATATACAAAATTACATTCTTTTAATAAAAGGGAGGGGCTTCGACCCACCCCGGAGCCCCTATACCACACGATATATCTACTTCACGGTTCTCTTTGGCGCTTCGTTGCTCCATTGCGCATTCCACTTCGTGATTTGCTGCATCCTTTACTTCGCACTTTTCTCCCCAAAATGTAGAGTCTTCATCAAAATCTAGGCCAATTTGGGCTATGCCCAACACTTGCAAAGAGGAATCTTTGTTGAATCATGAGAAATCTAAAATATTCCCTAAGGACCAAATATTGACAGTTTTAGAAACATACCGACTTCATACTAATTTTACTGAGTTTTTCACAAGGAGCACAGTGGTGAAGTCAGATTTGTCATATGAACAGTATAATTCCAGTCAACCATCGAGAAGGAATATTTAGGGAATCTTTGGGATTCTCGAAGGTCCATATTTTGATTGAAGGAGAAAGGGGTTGATTTTACAATCATTTTCACGATTTTTTGCCAGGACTTCAATGGTGCAATCCATTTCTTCAGCAAAGGTGTGTTTTTTTATGCCATCCCCGGAAGTGGAGGTATAAGGTTCCTTTCATACGTGAAGGTAATTTTATTTTTGCTAAAGTTTAATGAAATATGCCTCCCCACATTGAGCAGAGCCTGGAGACATAGCCCACATTGGGTGAAATCTGTTATCAACTTGTCATGTCTTTGATTCTCATGGTTGTTGTTTAATTCCACTTTGTTCATGTATATGCATCTTATGGTTACATGCTCTTTAAAATGCAATTCTGTATGCATCTTTGAAGTGAAACGACCCAGGTCAATATGGGCCAATATTCAATTTCATAGCTTGCTTATATGATTAGTATCATGGACCAATGCTATAAGAGGTCTATCAGTGGCTCTACAGAGTCCTTCAATTCCTGATCCCAATGTAAATGCATCTCTGATAGGGTATCCAACAGGCCAAGTAAGAATCTTTCCCTTGATGAACGTAACCCTCATTCCTTTGTCTTTCAAAGAAGATATTGATACTAAATTCTTCTTCAATTCGACACATACATCACATCATGGAGAAAAACAAATTCCCCAGAATCCAAATGAAATTTGACAAACCCAAAGCCTTTAATGGGATGAGTGGAGTTGTCTCCAAGAATAATTTTCAGATTTGACTCCCTCTTTACTAAATTAGAGAGAACTTCCTTATACGCATAGAAATGATGAGTGGCCCCACTATCAACCAACCAACTATCCCATGAATCTGGAGGAGAGGAACTAGTGAGAGGAGAAATAAGAATATATTCAGATTGATTGGAAACATTACTTTCATACTTGTGGTATCTTGACTTTTTACGGACGATGATCTTCTTCATGATCACTTGGAGCACATATTCTTCTTCTTCTTTAATCTCTTATATTATGATCATTCCTTTGGTCATATCTTCTTCTTTGATCATTAAACATGCTATTGTTTCTTCTAGTGTTATACTGTGGACCATTGATATTCTCGGGGAAATCTCGAGCATAGTGACCTTTCTTGTGACAATTGTAACATTCAATGTGTGATGATTCTCTATTATTATTTTTCTTTGGATTTTGAGGAGGCGACTTCCTTGAATTTGATGGACCTCCTTTTTCTTTCTTCTTCTTTTTCTAAGTTTTGAATGCAATGGGCTCTCCTTCTTCATGATTTGGAATCTCACCACTTGATATCATCCTTGATTCCTTTTTAGTGAGCTCTCCTACAATTTCATCAAATGATAGGAAGGTATCATTGTTTCTTATAGCAGTGATGAAGGTTTCCCAAATGGTAGGGAGACCTCTAAGAGTCCCAATCACCAATTCCAAGTTAGGCACATTTTCCGCAACTCTCTACAATTGATCTTTAAGATATGATATCCTCATTATATAGTATTGTACAAACTCTCCTTTATTCATCTTCATATCGATGAGTTGATATTTCAAGGAGAGGATTTCATTCAAATTGTGGACTTCGTTCATGCCATCTATCTTATCATACATGCCTTTAGACTTCTTCCATTTCCAACATATGAAAGCAAATTATCTTATAGACCATCAACTATAATTTTATTTTCTTTTAACTCAACTTTATTGTGTTTGTTCTTGCCAATAGTGGAAGCATTCTCCAGAGGCTCAGGTACTTTTCCTTGAATGAATTCCAAAACATCATTGTTATTAGCTATGATCTTCAATCTGATTTTCCATGCAACAAAGTTAGATGAGTCACCCAACTTTTCATTTTCCTTGAAGAAAGAGGAAGACATCTTGACTTGATTAGATAGACTCCTTCAACTTTCCAAAGATGATTTATTCAATTATTGTCTTGTTTTGGGCTTGTTCTTCACCTTAACTCTGATACCATGTCAAATTTCAGAATTCTCTATGATGTTTCAATTACTTTACCTTGATTAAATTATTCAATTAGAAATCTTTCATTAATATTTCCAATCATCAACAATAATTAAAGATAGAACAATAAATGAAATGACAAAGGAAACAATCAACACAACAACAAGAGACACCATATTTTCAGTCAGTGACTAGGGAAAAAACCCTTTTTAATTCTTCTTCTATTAGATTGTCATAAAATGTTTAGTGGAGAGTACAATGAGCCAATATGAAATCATCGAGAAAAATTAACCCAAAAACATTAAGAAATATGTTCCCAACATAAATACTGATCAGAGTAAACTGGACTTGCCTACGTCAACTGTGGTTAGATGTCAAATTGTAACCCTAGATCCGAATTAGACGAAGGAAGAAGTATGCATGTGGTTGAGAGCTTTCAACTGCATGGATGAGTCTGTGTTCCTATGGTTATAGATAAAAATTGCGTGTTTCAAGCGCGTTGTTGGAAACCAAAACCCTAACACAAGTGCGAGCTTCAGACCCTGCAATCTCAAACCTGTACGAGTCAAACTTTGTGACCCAACCTCATACCTATGTGAACCAATCAATGAAGAAGAGAAGAAGAAGATGCTTGGTGATGTCCAAATGATCTTGAGTTCACTTGTATTTATAGGATTCCAAGGGTGCCCAATTTCTTGTTAGGGCCGACCTGTCCTTTTGTGCACATGAGGGCTTTTATTCAAAAATATGCTTTCCCTTGTCCAAATTGAGTGCGTCAATAGTCAAAATTGGTCCTCTCTAAAATAGGAATATCATCCCATGGCCATAATTTGTGACCGAGATTCCAAATTAACATCATGGATGGTTCTCATGAATTATCTCTTGTACACAAAATGAGTCCTTCCAATTATGTGTCTAGGCCTATCCTTTGGCCTCTTATTTATTATTTTTGTGTGAGTGACTTGGGGGTTTTCCTTGTACATCAAGAAACCCTCATTTAACAACTCAAATACAAATTAAATAAAAAATTGATTATATTAGGTTCCAAACCTACAACTATGGGTCTCAAACCCCCACTTGGGTAAATTTCCCAACCAACTAACTTTTGGTGGGATTTCTCTACTTGGAAATATCTGTTGAGCTACCAAAATTCCAGCACTCCCTCTTAGTGAGGAGGGTATTTTCATCACACCTTGAAATCTCCAGCTCCATGACTTTTCTTGCATAAACATAAATTTCCTCGCATGTGCCACGTCTTCTTTTGTACTTGGCCAAGATTTGTCTTACATCTTGTATGACAATCTTCTCACACCACAAGGAAAAGGCCTTCTAGTGGAGGTTATAATGGAGGTTTTTAGTGTTATAAAATTGGAAAAAATTGTCAGAAAAATAGTTTTTAGTGTTTTAGCAGAGCTTATAATGAAGCTTCCTCTCAACTGAAAAAATCTAGGCAGTTAGAGGTTTTAGCAGGTGTGCTTTATGGAACAAGAAACCCTGGTGCACTACTTATAGAAATACTTCAGGCTTCATACATAATTAAAAGCACCGAGGTGTTTAATAGAAAGATCAATGGAACCTGAAATATATACCATCCTGGTGCTTACAACAAAAAGTTCCCAGTGCGTTCAAATCAAAGAGCATTGAACCTTGAAACATATACCGCACTGATGCTTATACAAAAAAAAACCTCGATATTTCTTTGATGAAGGAACGACTCCAGGGCTTGCAAAAAATAGTTGTAGTTCTAGTGCTTTCTCTTAAACACGCAACATCAACTCGTCTTGTTTACATAAATGCACAGGTGTGTTTATTATATAGAGGGTCTGATGTTGTTAATTTTAATAGTGCACTAGGAATGGAAATAATATTTTGTAGAACCGGGGGGTGTTAGTTCTATGAAAGCATTGGTGCATTAAGAGTTGCAATGCACCAGAGAATTAATTACAAATAACACCGGTGATTCAAGACATGAAAGCCCCATTGTTTTCGTTTTTTGAAAAGGCATCAATTATGCTAAAAGATGACATCACGATGCTTTTATTTAAAATAAAGCACCAATACGTTTTTATGTTATGGACGCACTGATGTTTTTGTATGGTATTTTCTCTTTTTTGGAGACATCGACTTATGAGAGTGCAATTATTGTAATTTTTAAAATTTGTTAATCATTGAGAAATCAACATATATCTTATAAAAATATTCATATAAATTAATATTTGATTCGTGAATTTGTATATGATGTTTCGATTAATTTGTTATATTATCAAATTTCACATCTCCTCATTATAAATTTAATCATCCATATATTTAATCATTGGTGTAACATTTCATAGCGACATTGGATAACACAATAGGATAAATTAAAATGTATTTTATTATATATCAATAAGAGGCTCGTTGTCATACAAAATGGGATTGTTATTGGTAACCCCTTGTCTTTCAATTGGGACATTATGTCCATGATTACATTAAACAAAATTTCTGATTTTCATAGATAATTATTTCAAAAAATACAATATGTTGCATTGATATCCAAATAGATCTGCATTCTTAGTTGAAACTATTGTCAGTGCTCAAGCTACTTCCATGAATTGGGTTATTTGGAGGAATGTTTTGTTGATTGCATCGATTGTTTTCATCTTATTGATCTTGTTCCATCTACAAACATATAAATAAAGTGTAATGAGTGTATCTAAATTGGTGAGAATAATGAAAACTGAAATAAATAATATACATCAATGTAAATAAAAAAAAATGTAACATAGCAAGAAGTGACTCATGAAGTGTACACATTCTTTCAAAGCCAAATCTCATGCCTTCTTTCAACAACTCTTCTGTTGGTGTAGTCCCAAACTTCATTTCCTACAAGTTTTATACCCCATAATAAATCATATATTTAATATAAATGATTTTTTTGTTCTATTAATTGTAAACTTAGAGAATTAAAACAACATAGATACTTAAAAATTCCACAATTAAGTTTTGATATGCCAACCTATAGTGGCAACTGTTATTTAACCCAATGTCAATTGATTCTTCTAATGGCTCTTCCTTGTATGTTAGCACCTATTTGAAGACATTCAAGGATGGTTGCTGTGAAAACAACTTAAAATATACAAAAATAAAACGTTGAGTTGTTATAAGGAAATATTAACAATTACTCACAAACTTTGAAATCAACCCTTTTTTTCCTTGTCATCCTGTTTTATGTGTTGAATGAGTTCCATCTTGTTTTATTTTCTGCAAGAAAATACTTGAAAATTAATATTTAATGTTAATTTTTTTTGTATGTACAAAGCAAATCATTATTACATACATTTGAAGCACGTTGTTGTTGAAATGACTCCTCCTATGATGCGATTATGTCTATTTCTTTGGCCATATCCTTATACACTTTTTTGGACATTCCTAATGGCATGTTTCGTATATCAACGCATTGATCATTTGAGATTTTCATAATCTTCCTTAAAAAAGTAATAAACTATTTTTATAAATATATATGAAAACTAAATATAAAAAAATTGATATTAATAAATTAATGGTTTGCAGTAATATATACATATAATTCTAGAAAATCATTTTATACAGTTAGGAATATTACATTTTGAATGATTATTTTTTGTTGTTGTATGTTTTTTCTATTGCAAATCTGACATGTCTCATTGACCATTGCTCTAGAAACGCTTCCTGTAATTTAGATATAATTGCGTTCTTAGAATAATTTCATTGATTTTTTGTATTGTAAGTGGAAAGTACGTCTATTTGTTCATTCCACTATATCCCTCATACTTCTATAAAAAAAATTCCCCCTTTCATTAACCTCCAACACCACTTCAGTTGAGCTAAGGAACAATTCATCGTCATTTACATGTTCCATAATTTTTGTTTTCTTAGAATGACATTTATCTTTGCCTTCAACATTTCTCCCTATAGAACATTAAGCATATGTGAATTAATAGATTTGTCAAAAATGTAATAAGAAAATTCTAATTTAGTTTTGTCCTTGAATTAAATTAGGAATTAAATTGTAACTCCAATTCTCATAACAACTTGTAATAGTTAACTAAGTTAATTTGACTTAGTTGGCTTAGTTAATTAGAGTTGAGAGTCTAACTAGAGTCATGTAGAGTGTCTCCTCCTTTTTAGGAACCCTAGTTGAGTTTATTTTGAGTTGCAATTATTTAATTCAGTTTAACTGAATTAATTTCAATTAAACTAGTTCCAAGTGATGGAGGAATTAGTGGCAGATCTAGTAGTGCGGTATAACATTCAGTAGTGGGGTTTAACCAACATTGATCAACCTACAAATTGAAGATTCACACATAATTAACTCATGCATGTAAGATCATAGAAAGACCCAGTTGAGATTGTAGTTTAGGGACAATGTACTATCAGTTGTATAATCATCTGAATTGTACATGTGTTGCATGCAATTAGAGGAAGGCCTATGAGGATTACGCAATTCATAATTGATAATTTCCCAATTAAATATGGGTTAATTCCCAAGGAAACAATGCAAGGAAATAGGAGCTTGGCAGACAACAAAATTCTCTAAGTATTGGCTTGAGCTTTTCTAGGAAGTAGTGAGATAGATTGAGATAACGCAAAGATTGCTTAGGCTTGAGAAAAGCATTGTAATCTTCTCATAGTTTATGATTAATGTAATATACAGATAGCAGGGGTTTTTAGCTGTGGATTTCCCCAAAAAATTATTGTGTTATGTGTGATTTAATTCTTTCTCTTCTATGCTTCGTGATTTCATCAATCAATTATTGTTTTCACTGATGAGTAGAGTAGATTCAAGTCAATTTTTTTAACATATTACAATCTACAGTTTGAATATACAAGGAATTTATACATGGTATCAGAGCTGAAATCACTATAGAAGAGGAGAATATGAGTTTGTCTTTTGCAGGAGAAATTGAATTTGTAGTATCATACTTTAGAGCCAGCAGGATGTTTTTCTACGGATTGAGACTTGAATATGCCCTTGAGGGTAGTTCGAACTATATTGGTTGGAAGGAAAGGATGAAGGCAGTGTTGGAAGACAACATGCTTAAGGAATTCATAGAAAAATATATTCCTAATACAGCTGATGCTCAGGATCTGGTAGAATGGAGAAAGTATGTGGAAAAGGTGAGAAGGATTATCCTAGATGGAGTTTGACATCATATTGTCTCAAACCTCCACAATAAGGAAAATCCATTTGTAATGTGGAAGGATTCAAAAAACCTATTTCAAAACAATAAAGAGCACATGAAGCTGGCACTAAAGGACAAGCTTAGAAACATCAAGATGGAGAAGGGTGATACAATATCGAAGTACTTGAACAAGCTCACCCAATTTCAGGATGAGATTGGGAGTGTCAATGTTATAGTTGTTGAAGATGATATGGTGAGCCTAACACTTCTAGGACTTCCCAAGAGCTGGCAAAACTACTAGGACTTAGTTAATGGGAAGGAGAAGCTACCAGAGTGGGAGCGATTGTGGTCTGACCTACTACAAGAAGATATTCGGTGGAACACCAGAGATGGATAACTCTGCCTTATCTAGAAAGGTGAAGAAAGGGAAGGGGAGGTCATCCCATTCCAAATAAGATTCCAGTCAGGGTGGGAAGAATAAGGAAATGTCGAAGATTAAATGTTTTCACTGTCACGAGATGGGACACTATGCAACAAAGTGTCCGCACAAGAAGACCAGTAATAAGACCTTAAGAGGAGCGGCAAGTGAAGCTCTTGCTTCACAATTCGAGCTAGATTTAACCCTCATTGCTTGCATGGTGACATTAATTATGGGTAGTGTGTGGTACCTAGATAGTGGAGCCTCATTCCATATGACCGACAACAAAGGGTTCTTCAGTGACTTGGAGGAGTAGGATCTCCAGATGCACATCGAGTTGGGAGATGATGGGAGATGAACGGAGGTATAACACGACCAACACCAATAATGTTACATTTTAGAAGGAGTTTGGTTCTCCTCTCACATTAAAAGATGACATGTATGTTCTGGGTTTGAAGAATAATTTGGTTTTAGTTTCCATGTTGGAGGATCGTGGCTACGATATGATGTTTAGAAAGGGATATGCTTTCCTTCATCACATAGACTCATGACAAGTGAAGTGGATCAGGGTTTAGGTGAAGAACCTCTATAAATTGGATGTAGAAGGTTGTGTTTCTTTGAGGAAAAAAAGCAAAGGAGGTGCAGAGCCGAGACATCGGTGAGTTGTGGCATAGAATATTGGGTCACTTACATCACGAAACTTTGAAGATCATGCAACAGATTTTTACAGGACTTCCCAAGGGTACACTAGAGCAGAGAGACACATGCAAAAGGTGTACATTGGGGAAGTACACCAAATATTCCTTTCATGTAAAATACAGTCGAACGCAAGCGATCCTTGATCCGATTCAATCATATTTGTGTTGATGATTTTTGTTGTAAGTGATGGATTTTATTCATGTAGAAGAAATATGAGATGTTGACTAAGTTCTGTGAATTTAAAGCACTTGTCGAGAAAGATACTTGGAGTAAATTTAAAGCTCTTAGAAGTGATAACGATGGACAATATGTGTTGAATGAATTCGAGAACTTATCTACATCAGAAGGAATTTGACGGGAGTTAATAGAATCTCATAACCCACAACAGAATGGGGTGTCTAAAAGGAAGAACAAAAGTATTGTGGGAGCGACATGGGTGGTGTTACATGATTAGGGCCTACCATTGCACTTGTGGGTTGAAGCATGAAATACAACTATTTATTTGCAGAAAAAAATCCCTCATCGAATTCTTGGGATGAGTACACCAGAAGAATCTTTTTCAGGTAAGAACTAGACGTGGCACTCTTCAAGACCTTTGGTTCATCAGTCTATTGTCATGTTACCAAGGATGCATGGAAAAAGCTAGAGCCAACAAATGAGTTGGGAATATTTGTGGGGTACACTGATACACCTCACAACTATTAGGTGTACCTTCCTCCAACAAGATGAAAATGGTTCATAGAGATGTGAAGTTCAATGAAGAGAAGGCGATGAGATGTCCCCTTGAGTGGGAGATTCAATTACATGTTGATGAGGAGATTTTAGCTCCAAGGGAGGAACCTCATGATGATGTCGAGCACCCACTCATGAAGAGACTTACAAAGATAGAAGGAAGCACATTAGAGAGGCTCACAGATTGATGCATGATGTTAGAGAGAATGTGGGAGCACCCACATCACAACATAGGTAGAGGAGGTCATCAGATCAGTACAATGGCTACATGGATATGATGAGTGGAAGTGTAGAGGTTGAGCCATCCTCATTTGAGGAAGTAGTGCAAAAAACAATATTGGTTGATGCTATGGTTGAGGAGTATGAATCCATTATCAGAAACAATTTTTGGGAAGTGGTCCCAAGACCAGAAGACAAGTAAGTGGTGTGTTCCAGATGGATTTGCTAGGTAAAGAAAGTAGCATATGCGAGTGTTGAGAAAAACAATTCTATATTTATGGCTAGAGGCTTATTTCAGGTGGGGGGAATTGATTACGAGGAGACCTTTTGTCTAGTCACAAGGTACTCTTCAATTAGATCCATTCTAGCACCGTTAGCGCAGATGGGATGGAAGATACATCAGATGGATGTGAAGACAACATTCCTCAATAGTATTATTGAGGAAGAGGTGTATATTGGGCATTAAAAATGGTTTGAGACCTTCAACAGAGAGCCGCATGTGTTCAGACTCCAATGAGCATTGTATGGACTAAAACAAGCACCCCGTGCTTGGTACACCGGATTGAAAATTATTTCACCAGGTTGGGCTTCACCAAAAGTGAAGCAGATGTGAACCTTTGCCATATTGTGGTTGAAGGTAAATTGTTGGTTATAGTATTATATGTCGATGATTTGATTCTAACAGGTGATGAAAAGTTGATAAAAACTTGAAAAGAGGATCTTGTCGAAGAATTCAAGATGAAGGACTTGGGTCTCATGCATTACTTTCTTAGTATGGAAGTATGGAAAGGAGATAAGGAACTATTTGGCTCTCATGGAAAGTATTCCAACGAGATACTGAAGAAGTTCCATTGGGAGAGAAACAAACCCATGGAGACTCCTCTAGTAGGTAACTGGAGGAAGGAGGATGTTACTTCAAGTGAAGTAGTGGAGGCTGCTATTTATATATAGCTTGTGGGTTCACTTATGTATTTGGTAGTCCATTTGATAGAAAGAGCACATTAGGGGGAATTTTCAGTATTGGATCAGCAATATTTTCTTGGTACAACAGGAAGAAGAGATCAATTACACTCAGTTCAATAGAAGTAGAGTACATGGCTACTCATCAAGAATATTGTGAGGCTATCTGGATGAGGAAGATCCTTGTTGGGTTATTTGGTCAACAAATGGATCCTACAGTGATTTACTGTGATAATCATATCTGTGTAAAACTCTCTGAGAATCCAGTTTCTCATGGTTGGTCGAAGCATATCAACATCTGATGTCACCATCTACAAGATTATGTGTAAAGGAGAATCATGTTGCTGGAGTAAATTCCTACAGAGGATCAAGATGCAGATATTTTGACAAAGGCATTGTCAAGGTGCAAATTCGAGTTTCACAGAGGCAAGATTGAGGTAGAAGATAATCCATTTCTTGTTGAGAGGGAGTGTTGAAAATGCAACAAGAACATCTTAATTTAATTTTGTCCTTGAATTAAATTAGGAATTAAATTGTAATTCCAATTCTCATAACTTGTAATAGTTAACTAAGTTAATTTGACTTAGTTGGCTCAGTTAATTCGAGTTGAGAGTCTAACTAGAGTCATGTAGAGTGTCTCGTACTTTTTGGGAGCCCTGGTTGAGTTTATTTTGAGTTGTAATTATTTAATTAAGTTTAACTAAGTTAAATTCAGTTAAACTAGTTCAAACTGATGGATGAATTAGTGGGAGATCCAATAGTGGGGTGTAACCAACACTGAATCAACCAGTAAACTGAAGATTCCCTCATAATTAACTCATGCATGTAAGATTAGAGAAATACCTAGTTGAGATTGGAGTTCAGGGATAGTGTACTATCAATTATATAATCATCCGAACTGTACAAGTGGTGCATGCAATCAGAGGAAGACCTATGAGGATTGAAAAATTCATAATTGAGGAATTTCCCAATTAAATATGGGCTAATTCCCAATGAAACAATGTAAGGAAATAAGAGCTTGGTAGGTAGTAGAATTGGCTAAGTATTGGCTTGAGCTTGTCTAGGAAGCAATGAGATTGATTGAGATAGTGAAGAGATTTCTCAGGCTTGAGAAAAGAATTATAATCTTCTCATATTTTCTAATTAATGCAATATGCAGATAATAGAGGTTTTTAATTGTGGTTTTCCCCATAAAATTATTATGCCATGTGTGATTGAATTCTCTATTTTATGCTTTGTGATTTCATCGATCAATTATTATTTCTATTAATGAGTAGAGTAGATTCAAGTAAATTGTTTTAGCATATTACAATCTGTAGTTTGAATCTACAAGGAATTTTTACATGGTATCAAATCCTAAATCACTATAGAAGAGGAGAATATGAGTTTCACTTTTTCAGGAGAAATCAAATTTAAAGCACCATACATCAGAGCCAACAATATATCGTTCTACATATTGATACTCAAATATGCCCTTGAGGGAAGTTTGAACTATATTGCTTGGAAGGACAGGATGTAGGCAGTGTTGGAAGACAACATACTTAAGGAATTCATAGACCAAGATATTCCTAAGCCATCTAATGCTCAGGATAATGGAAGAATGGAGAAAGTGTGGGAAAAAGGTGAGAAGGATTATCCTAGGAGTTCGAGATCATATTGTCTCGAACCTCCATGGTAAGGAAACTCCATTTGCAATGTGGAATGCCTTAACAGACCTATTTCAAAACAACAGTGACCACATGAAGATGGCACTAAAGGACAAGCTTAGAAAGATCAATATGGAGAAGGGCGATACAATACCGAAGTACTTGACCAAGTTCACCCAATGTCGGGATGAGCTTGGAAGTGTCAGTGTTATAGTTTCTGAAGTGATCTACCGAGCCTGACACTTCTAGGACTTCCTAAGAGTTGGCACAACTACCAGGACTCAGTTAATGAGAGGGAGAAGCTAACATAGTTGGAGCGATTGTGGTCTGACTTGGTACAAGAAGAGATTCAGTGGAACACCAAAGATGGATCCTTATTCAAGCATGATGATGAGGAGAATTACGCCTTGGCTGGAAAGGCAAAGAAAGGGAAGGGGAAGTCATCCATTCCAAATCAGATTCTAGTCAGGGTAGAAAGAAGAAGGACATGTCGAAGATTAAATTTTTTCACTATCACGAGATGGGACACTATGCCACAAAGTGTCTGTACAAGAAAACCAATAAGAATTCATTAGGAGGAGCGACAGGATAAGTTGTTGCTTCACCATTTGAGCTGGATTTTACCCTCATAGCTTGCATGGTTACATCAATGGTTGGTAGTGTGTGGTACTTGGATAGTGGAGCCTTATTCCATATGACTGAAAAAACAATAGTTCTTCAGTGACTTGGAAGAGAGGGACCTCCAGATGCACATAGAGATGGGAGATGATGGGAGGTATAACGTGAACAACATTGGTACTATTACCTTTCAGAGGGATTCTACTTCTCCTCTCACGTTAAAAGATGTCATGTATGTTCTGGTTTTGAAGAAGATTTTTTTTTTTGTTACCATGTTGGAGGATCATGGCTACGATTTGATATTTAGAAAGGGAAAGGATTTCCTTTCTCACATAGCCTCGGGATAGGTGAAGTGGATCAGGTTTCGGTTGAAGAACCTCCACAAATTGGATGTAGAATATTGCGCTGCTTTGAACACAGAAACAAAGAAAGTGCAGAGCCGAGACATTGGTGAGTTGTGGTATAGAAGATTTGGTCACCTGATTCATCATTCTGCAATTTTTTTATTAGGCTTTTACGCTTTTCTGCACTTATATTAGAAATAATCTTATCGACCTTGTTCATTTTGTGGCTTTGCATGAAAAACACCAACTAACATATTTTAGTTAAACTTACATACATTTCAAACATATTAATTTTGTAAAGAATTTACAAAGAACTTGTCTTCTTTAATTTTTTTGATGTGTTGTCATTGTGTCGATTAGTTTTTTTGTTACTTGAGACCTTATAAGACATTTTTTATCAATATAAAACTTCTATCATTCAATATAGAAGCCATTAGATATATTTTACAAATAAATCAAATAAGTTTCAACCAAAAAAAGGTGCGTTTATCTGAATAAACGCATCAGTGCATTTATAAGATTAAATGCACCAGGATTTTAATTGTTCAACACCGTCATGGAAAATTAATTTTTAAAATTAATTTTAAATTAGGATGGTGTTATTTGTAAGTCTAAATGCACCACATTGATTTAAAGGTGCTATTAGGAATAGGTACATCGATGCGTTGTATTACACCAAGAGCAACGATGAACAAAATAGACATAATAGAAACTATTATAATAAACTGATGCATTGAAGTACTCAGGTAGCCCTAGTGCATTATGTTACATAGGGCACACCGACCATTTTTTAAAAATCGTAGAGGGCTGATGGTGCGATTTGTAAGGCTCAACACACTGCAATGATTTAATGGTGCTATTAGCAACATGCATGTCAGCGCATTATATTACACCGAGAGCAATGTTGAATAGACTAGACACAATTGAAAGTGTTATAATTTACCGGTGTGTTGTATTAGTTAGGTAGCACCAATGTGTTATGTTACAGATGACGCACTGTGCAACATATATCCGTTTAAAAAAAACAGGGAGGGCGAACAAGGTTTGAATCTAATTCAATAAGTGATTCCCATACTTTATATGTCAAATTCCCTATATATAGTAAGTACACAAACCAATTAAATCTAAAATTCCTAAATTGAAAAACCTTAATTATGAACTGGTAGAGAAAGTTAAACCCTATGTGAAATTTTGCAGGAAAAAGCAAGGGTTTAAGGTAAGTATTGATTATTTTGTTTTTATTTACTGAATTTTGATTAAATTTAAATAGGTATAGAGATGGTTAATTTTTTTTACTAGTAGTATGTATAGTAAATTTTTATTATAAAGGGGTTTTAAACTTTTTTTTTTGAATTGTGAATAAATCTAACAGAAATTGTAAAATATTTTAACAATAAAATTTAAGATTCTTACTATCAAGAGTTTTAAGTGAATCACCATACCTTTCAACTTCTGATGTTTCAACAGATCCAAAATATTTTATAGCTCTGATATGATCTTGTCTTGCAAATGATGCCTCTTTTAATTAAACCCTAACATAAATTGTAATTCTTTTATAAGTAAACTAAACAATAAAATTTAAAAATTAGTATGCATGTTTTTGAGTGAATCACCATATCTTTTAGATTATGATCCTCTGAATAGTTCTACTATTCCTAAGTATTATGTTGTTGTTGCACAATGCTCCTGATATATCTCTTTTGCAAATCACTCCCTTGAAATTTTGGATAAAATAATGAAATGGCAAATAAATTTTTACTATTTAAAATACTTTATGAAATTAAATTTTAAAAAATCAATTGTTGCTCATTTTTTAATTTAAAAAAAAAGAAAAAAAATTGTGTTTTTATTCAATTTATTCGAACATTAGTGCGTTTGATAGTCAAATGCACCCATGCGTTTATATAAAAAGTGCATCGACATTTTCAGGGTGCCATATTTTTTCAATGCACCGACATGATTCAATTTTTTTGCATTTTCAAAATCCTGAAACAGGTTTAATTAATTTTTTTTAACACAATGATGTGGTCTATATTTAAAAGAGAACTGAGTTGGTTGAATTCATTTTTATTTTCTAAATTTGGGAAATAGTTGCCTCTAGTGTTGTTTTTTTATTTAAACATATCAGTGCGTTTTTATGTGAAAGAGCACTAATATGATAGCTTATTTTTTATCTTTTAAGAATGCTAGAAACTGGTGCAGGTGTTATTTAAACACCCTAGTGCTCTTATTATTTAAATGGACTAGTGCGGTTTATTCTGATTAGCATGCCAATGGGGTTTAAAAGCTATCTGAAATTTTATTTTCCCATAAAATAGCATATTAATCTCAAATTATGGTTTAGGACAGTTCCACATGAATTACATAGTTCATAGTATACATTTTCCACTTAAAGTCGCCTTGTTCTTAAAAAACGGTTTCAAAACTATATTGAAATTTAGATTGTGGTTATATGGTTTTCGAGATTAATTTTAGATATTCACACAAAATATAGGGAAAAAATGTCAATAATATCAAATGATCAATTCTTCAAATTCCAGCTCATTCCATATTGTTGATCAAAGTTCTTCATGGAGTTCTCCCTTTCCATCTCAAGTAAGTTCATATTTTATTTATATTTTTATTATCTAATTGAATTTATTTTATTTTTAATCCATTTCAATTTGAATAAAAACGTATGAAAAATATTTGCAGGATCTAGATTTAATGTCGAGTTCAGATGCATAAAATATTACTCCATATTATTTTCAAAAATTTTGGAAGCTCTTACCAGGGGCATCATATCACAAGAAATTGGTAGATGAAAATGGACAACCTCTTCACCCTGCCAATTGGGACATGGTATCTTCTAGCTACAACTCTGGATCAACGGTGGTAATAATTGTTTGGTATACTATAATTTCAATAAACTAATTGCATTATCGTGCTTACTAATATCACTGATATTGTACTAATGATGTTCAATATTTTTTGAAATTAGGATTCTAGTGACGATGAGCGACCCACCTACCATCTTCCACTGCACCCCTCTACAACGTCAAGTTGAGAAAAATGTTGCATAAAGAGCAAGGCTTGGAGAGGAAGCATACAAATAATGGTTGAATCAAACACCTATTCAATTCCCACTATGTCTAGATTCTCCAATTAGGAATGAATGCAACAATAGTAGTTATTCATCACAAGTTGGAAATGGAATCAATCAAATGGAGTTTGGTATGGAAGATTACTTACATGATACGACCCCCATGGAGGAAATGTTGTTATATGAATTCCAGAATGATGAGCTAGGGGAAGATGCTCATATCACTGATACCTTATTCGAAATCCTGAAATCTGCTTCCACCACCCCTCTCTTTGGACCTGGAGGCAAGTCAAAATACACTCAATTGGAGACAATGATGTTGATGTACCGCGTGAAAGAAAAGTTTGACATGTCAAATGCATGTTTCTCAACAATATTGAGGTAATTGACTTGCATGATTGATCAAGTTCCTTATATTTTGTCACACAATCAAATTTTAAAATGATTGATTTTATGAATGTTAAATATTGACATTGTACAATTATATTCCCCAACAACAATAGGATATTCAAAGATAAGTTTCTACTGAGTGATAATTTCTTGCCCGGTAGTTGTGAAGGGGCAAAGTAGTTTTTGAAAATGTTGGATGTTGAGTACATATCATATCATGCATATTCAAATGATTATATTATATATAGAGGAGAATATGAAGACAAAGAGATATGTCCCAAATGTGTGCATGATAGGTACCGTAATTCAAAAAAATGGGTAAATCACATGGTCCTCCTCATAAGATATTGAGGCAAAGAATTAACTATGTTGCAAGGATGACATGCCTCACACAGAAGTGATTCAAGAGTTATGTGAATTCCAATAGATTCAATAGCCATGAAGCATATAGAGGATAAATGGCCTAAAAAGTTCAAGGATAAAGTATGAAGTCTAAAATTAGAATAGCCATGGATGACTTCAACCCATATTCCCTTCAAAACACCAACTATTTTGTTTGGCCTGTAGTAGTGATCAATAACAATATTTCCCCAAGGTTTTCTATGAAGAATGAACATCTTATGTTGGCTCTCATAGTCCCTGGTAGAAGACAAGTGAACAATATGGATGTCTACTTACAACCTTTGTTAGATGAATTTAAGGAATTATGGGAAGGGATACATGTGTATGATGTATGAAGAACCATCACAACAAAGAGGAGTTTTACATTGTATGGCATCTGTGCTTACACCATACATGATTATCCATGCTTAGGAGTTTGCTCTGGTAAATTAAATTCTTATTGATTTGTTTAGTAACAATATTGTTTCACATATTAATTTATTTTTTTTGCAATTGTTTAGATCTTCAAGGTCGCTAACGTGTCGACCTATATACAATAATTTTGCAAGTCTTGTAACAAAAGGGTATTATGGATGTAAATTTTTTGGACCTTCTCTGAAGGCTAGGTGGTCTAACCACCTATGAAAGCCAGTGTATGATTGCTCTAGGGTACTCCTCCCAGAAGAACACCCTTACACAAGAGAGAAATCCGGTTTTAATGGTAAACTAGAGAGAATCCATAGGCCCACAATAATGACACCAACTAGATGGCTTAGAGCATATGGGATAAACAAGGAGAAGTTTGTAGAAATGTTTGATTCAAATGGAGAGCTTATGTTCGATGATCTAGATTTATTCAACACCTATGTTGAGAAATTTCCCATTGGGATGAAAAGGAAAAATTTCCTTTATGAACTCCCATTTTGGGAGCATCTTAAGTTTTCCCACTTACTAGATCCCATGCATATATTTAAAAATGTTTCATCTTCTTTATGGATGCACATATCATCGAAATAAAGTGACACATTGGTTGTTAGGAGAGATCATATTCCCTCAAAAACTAAAAATAAACATTAAAAAGAAACATTGGCCAAGACAAGAAACTAGAGGAGAGGCTGGCCCCTCTTGGGTTTTCAAAGAAGCTGATGTCCCATGGATTTTAAAGAAATATGATCTCTCTTTGGTAAAGGAATTTATAATGAATGTGAGGGTGCCTTCTTTATATGGGTCTTCACTACAATGCTGCTTCACTGTGGATGACCGTTTGTTGGGGTTGAAATCACATGACTCTTTGAACCCTCTAAGAGTACGTATGTCAAAAACATGATTTTATTATTATGTAATGGGATGCTTTGTAATTAATATTTTATAATTTACTATTTAATATGCAGTGTCATTATCCTCTTCTCGTGCGTGGGTGTGTGAACCATGACTTCCCCCAAGACCTACGACATGCAATACCTAAATTATATGCATTTGTAGATCAGATAACATTAAAGGAGATACATATGGCTAGCATTCCATGGTGATGTCAAGAGATAGATGAGAAAGTTTATATGTTTGAGAAGGAATTGTCGACGAGTTTCATGGACTTGCAAGTTCATCTTCTAATTCACCTAGTAGATAACGTTGAATTAGTTTGGGTTGTTTCTTGTCGTTGGATGTTCTTCTTAGAGAGGCACATGAAGAAATTGAAAGGTTTTGCTCGATAAAGGTAAAAAAATAAGGGGTCTATGGTAGAGGGGTATATATCGTATGAGTCTTTCTATTATGCCATTGGTTACATCAAGCAGATCAATGGCACACTAGGTGTGATGATTTGGGATGAAGGAAAAAGAGAAGGGGAGCTTCTAGATGTTAGTGTCAGTCTTGTCTGCCTGTCTCCAGTTATCAAATATTATTTTACCAAGTTTGTTAGGGGCCTCAATGTCAAAATTTATCATGTCACTAGGTTTTCAAAGTAAAATTTGGTCACTGACTAGTTTGTCTAGGAATGTTTCTATTCTCTTAAAAATTTTCAAATACCAGTCACTTACATCGCTCAGATGAGTGTATCAGGCTCTAATGCCTCCTTCCTTCTCCTATTGTGTCATATTTGTACATCCTTCAATCCTATCCCAAGTTGTTCTTAAGGGGGGATGTTAGGATATTTTGAAACATAGGAAATAGTTAAGTATAACTTGGTCTAGTGTAGAGTTAGGTAAAGTGTGTTTCTTTACTATTTACTTTCGTAACATACAATCCGACGGTCACAATATGTTCTAGACATGAAGCGATCTGACGGTTTATTGTCTCCTTGGTATTACCGACACTTGATCTGTGGCTTAACACTTGATTGGTCCATGATCTCTATTTAAAGAGCATGGAGGGTCATTTGTAAGGTGACAATTCATGAGAGAAGCTTATGTAAATTTTCTTTCTTTTACATTAATAAATTGCCTGAAGTGGTCGCATTGGCTCAGGCCGTGGACTATTTCCCTCTTTGAGAGTTTTAACCACGTTAAGAATACTGGTGTACTGATCCGTGATCTGTTTATGGGAGGTGTCCCTTGGTGTTTTATCTAAGGATCTTACCCTATAATTTTCTACAATACCAAATCAGACCATAAGCATCCCTAATTTAGTAGTTTCTCCCTCTTGTTCACCGAATCTTGGTGGCTATGCCAACTCTTAGGAAGGCCTATAAGGGCTAGGCTTACCAAGTCATCTTCTGTAACATTAACCCCAACCCCTCGAAGTTCATCATGAACTTGTGAGAACCTACTCAAATACTACAGAATAGTGTCATTCTTCTGCATCTTAATATTTCGAAGTTTATCCTTGAGCGCCATATTCTTGTGGTCACTACCATTCTCGAACAATTCTATCAGTGTTTTCCACATTGTGAACAAAGTTTATTTCCTGTGGATATTTAAAAAATGTGATCGTACACTCCCTCCAAGATTATTATCCTCGTATTGGCTAATTCCACAGGTTTTGCAACATATGTCTTTATGTATTCTAGCAATCCATTGTCATCCAAAATCATCTCCATGTGATCCTTCCATGCGATAAAATTAGAGTTGCATTCCAAAGCATCCACTAACCTCAATCAGTTGAAGGTCATTTTATTAGCTCTAAAGAGATCCTACTGCAACGAACTTCAAATTCGATTCTCCTAAGAAAAAACTTTGAAATTCTGGCTCTAATGTGAATCCTACTCTAATACCATGTAGAAATTATGATGTATATTTCCAATTGCTCATATAATCTTAATCAAAATCACAAGACACAAACCTACTCTACTACTCTACGGAATTCAATTCACAATTTAGAACATCAATCACAAACATGCAATGAGAAATAACACACATGCACACAAGAATTTTTCTAGGGAAAACAATTTGTTAAAAATCCTAATGCCTACCTACATTAATATGATTAATAGAGATGTATTACAATTTCTTTGCTCAACTGAGCAAAACCTGCAAGTGAATAACCTATCTCTCTACTCACTGAGAAGTTATGACATAGACTTAGTAAATTTCTTCCTCTACTTGAGCCCCTATTTCCTTGAGAAATTCCTTGAGAAATTAGGATCCTATTATTTAGGAATTTCTCCAAAATGGATTGTGCAATTCCTAAGGTTGATAGTTTGACTACATGCAACACCTGTACACTCAAGACTAGTCTACAACTAATGTTACACTACCTTGAAATATCCACCACAGTTGGGGAACTCGAATTCTCTACATGCAGTAGCTATTTTGGGTTGATTGATATGTTAATTGGATGATCATTGAGTTGACTGAAGTTCCATTTCTTAATTGACCTTCCACTAGTTCCTTCAATAGTTAGAACTAGTTTAATTGAAAACAACTTGAGGTATCTAACCTGGATTGATACAAATTAGTAATCACAGATGCTTAACTAAACTCTAACTCCTCCAACTCGAATTTATTGAGATAAATATGTGACAAGAGCCATTGCATCTCAGTTAACTACATCCAAGTTGTCTGCTAATGTGGAAATTCGAATTTTCCCAATTTGACCAAGGCAAAATCAAATTGAGAATTTCTTGCTGCATTTTTCAACAATTCAAATTCCATATCTTTTCCTGTTCACAAATAATACATTAAAATTACTTCTTAAAAGGACATGATAATTGAAACTAAGTAAGAATTGTCTAATGAAAACAAAATAAGATAATGCAAATTCATTGCTAATGTACATAAATTCTGAATTAATTTTAGTTTTAACAAATACAAATGTTTTATAGAAATGTTCAGAGTAATTTTTTCCTTGTAATTGTTGTCCTAGATTTGAATTTCTAAGTGTTATATGTTTCCTGAAAATTGAAAAAGCCTTGCTTTTAATTATAGTACATTAAATATATGGCAAAGAAATATATTGGGTTGTTTAATGTAAAGATAATCAAGTGACAATAAATAGAAGAGAAACACACCTATTAGCAAAGTTATCATTGTCTTTAATGGTATTTGTTCTACTTGTGTTCATTTCCACTACTATGATGACATGAGTTAGATAAAATATATAGATATAATAAAAATAAGAGGTTCTAATTTCATAACACATAAGTAATTCAAATGTAAGAGCTATACGGAAATAATTTATCTTCTACAATTGTCTTTATTATTATCACATTATCCAATATGTGAACTTTGTACATCATTTCTACAAGTCTGTACCGTATGTTGTATAAGTGTTCTAAGTACTCATATATAGAAGAAACAATGCATTGTTTACCTGTTAAAAATTCTATACATTTTTCACTTTCGCTTGAAATGGGTTTGCAAAGATAATCCCTCACGACATGCAACTACTAAAACAATATTGTACAACCCAGACAAGGAATCTACTTGTGACCAACTCATCCAAAAAGAAATGTAACATGAATTCGTAATGTGTATGCTAAAAATATTGCATGATCAACACCTAGTGGATGTTTCTACGAACAACAAAACCAAAACTAATGGTTACAATTGTCAAGTTACCTTATAAATATTGGACATGTGTACAAGATATTCAAAGAAGTTCAACCAACATATAGGAAAAATTGTAGTAAAATCTAATTGATAGTTTGCAAAGATAATCACTCACGAACAAACTACTACTACTAATAAAAAATTATCATTAAATAAAGTTGATTCAATGCATCATTGTAACGAGTGAAAAAGAATGTTGTTCGAAATTATTATTATTGTCATATGCGAATGTGTCATAAGTGAATAAATATGCAAAAGTAGCTTTGAAATATTAATTTAATGTGAAAGATGGGAAAATGAACACAAGTATAAAAGATACAGTTAGAGGCAATGGTACACATTGATAACTATTCTAAGTGGTGTCCTTTTGTTCAATTTATTAAAATAGATCTTAAAATAAGAGAATATGTAAAAGTATTAAATGTAGAACAATGGAATAAAGTCCACTTTGCACGTCTGTTCTCCCACACATATCTCGTCCTTTGCACTTTCTTCATTCGGTATTGATTCATATCTCCCACACATACCCGTCCTCTATAGATCCTTCATTTCACACATCTAAATATGTAGAATAGTAGAAGATAAATATAGTAGCAATAGATGCCTTTCTATCAAAGACAAATCACTAGTCGAGGAAATGTCTCTCCCCCCCCCCCCCCCCCCCCTGACACATGATGAAAGCTCCTCATAAGAAAAGTTTCGAACAATGAAACATGCTAAAAATGATCGAAGATCGTTAGTTCATAGTAGATGCTGAAAGTGATTGAAAAGTTGATGGTTATTGCTAAATAAATTACATTGTGTAGAATTCTTAAAGATTATATTGAACCTTAATACTAGTTTACCATCTCTAGCAATCAAGCAAAATCAGAGCTACATGACAAAGTCAAAGCTATTTTTTTTAATAAGGCTAGTTTTCTGATATGTAGAAGAAAGACAAATCTTGTAGGAGAACTATGCCAGAAAGAATGTACAAGCAGAATTGGGAGGAAATATGCAAAAGTAGCTTTGAAATATTAATTTAATGTGAAATATGAGAAAATGAATAAAAGTGTAACAGATATAGTTAGACATAATGATACACAATGATAAATTTGCTAAGAGGTGCGCTTTCTCCCTTACATACCCTGTCCTCTACACATTTTTCATTCTGCATAGCTAAATATATAAAATAATAAAAGATAAACATAAAAACAATAGCTACCTTGCTATCAGTGACAAAGCATTAATCAAGGAAACACCCCCCTACTCTTTCTAGTTTTTCTTATTACATTCTGAATTGGAGTTTTTGTTTCTATTCAAATTAAATTCACGCCTATGGAGTAAAATTCCCTATGCATCCTAGTTCTCCCACACATACCTTGTACTCCATACATCCTTTAGTCCACATAGATTCATATCTCTATGCAACTTCTCTTTTGCACAGCTAAATATGTAAAAGTATTAAATGCAAAAGAGTTTTAAAATAATTTCATCTCGTTTGATTATTATTATCACATTATACAACTTTGTTGTTTTTGTTATATCTTTTATGTGCTATGCAACATGTAATGTTGTATACATAAAGGAACACATAAATATATACATACATATGAAACATTACGCAACAATGTTTTTGTTGCTTGCCCCACAAAACTATTGTCATGTACAAAAGAGGCAATTCATTTAATATTACATAAAATATTTAATAAGAGAACTACCATTCCATTTATGAAAAGCACTAGAAAATATAATTTTTTCAATAGTCTTGCATCAATGTTTCATGCGCAGTTCTTCATGACTACTTCCCCCTTTGAAAGTCTTGTTGCTCCACAACTTGCCCCATTTTCATCAAATCTTCTATTACAAAGATAACCATAAATATAGCTTGCACTAATTATGCAGAGACTTTTCTGCGAAGATATTTCATTGTGCTCATACCTTTCATTGTACAAATTTTTGTCCACATTCCGCACAACCTTTACTCAATTGACTAACGCTATTCAGAATACAAAGATATTGACTATTTATTATTAAAATATTACCAATAATATCATATGGGTCCACTGATCACCTTAGTGTTATTGCGTATAGAAGTGTTATGGTTATCTTTATTTAATTAAGTATGCTTCATTCTTTTATTAGTAGATTGTGCAGAGTGTAGAGGTTTGCACAATGAAATCTAGAAAGATTCTTCAGTAGTCCCGCACAAGACTAGTGGTTATTTTATTATTAATAGATTGTGGGGAGTGCGAAGGTCCGTACAATGAAATATTGAAATCTTCATTTGCACAATGGACTTTCTCTGTAGTCCCACACATATGCATTTGTGTTAATTTTGAAAAAAATGTTAATATTAATATTTTAATGCTTTGAAAATCATGCTTTCATATTCGATATCTTAATGCTTTGAAATAATGTCATATATAATAATGCTCTTTAATTTTGATGCAATGTGGATTCTAATTGAAAAATTATTATATAAATTAGTTTAAATTTTAAATGTATATTGAAATTAATATATAAGATAATTATATTTAATTTTGATACATTAATTTAAATTTTAATGATTCAAATAATGAATGTGGTAGTTTGTAATAATGTGTTTTTCTTTGATGCTTTAATTGTAATGCATTTTAACACTTTTGGATTTAGAACACATGCAATTTGGCTCACCGCATTTATTATTATGGTTGTCTCTGTGTAATTAAACTAGCTTAATTTTTTTATTATTAATAGATTGTGTGGAGTGCGAAGTTATGCACAACGAAATCCTCACTTTCCAGTGACTTCCCATTTGTTGCATTTCCTACTTGCAAATTGCGCCATAATCTATGGTTCTTGTCCTTCTCCTTGAGTGAACTTTAATCACAATCTCCATCTTGTACACCTTCTTTCTATTTATGTTAATCATTGCCCAATAATTTGTTTGGGTAGACACCCCTTCTTAAGGCAGGTCGACCCACCATGCCATGCACGCATGCCCCTTGCCATTAAAGCGCCCCCGCGTGCCCAACATGCAACACCTCGTATGATGTCTGGGTGCCCCACCGAGTGTGCGCAGGGTGCAGGCACTCATTTTGTCATGTATCACATGTAACCCCATGGCTTGCTTCACTGAAATCACCCTTTCCTATTTCACACGTCATGCCGACTTCCTCTCATGTCGCTTGGTCATTCCCAATGCACATCTCACCCGATTGTTGCTCATCATGGGCGTATTGCGGGCACCCTCCACTCGACTTTCCCATGGCACCCATCATGCAATCATGTTTCTCAGTGCTTTAAATCACCCACTTGTTGTCAACTCATGCACACAATCCACCTATGGGCATCACGCACCCCGCATTCTTGCAGGCACACCTAGGGCAGTCACCTTTGTGTCGTGCACTTTACACGACACCCATGGGTCCACTTCATCCAACCAGTCAACCCAACACCCAAAACATGCATCTAATGTGTCATGCCTATGCTCCACACCCATCACATCGCATGAATTGGGAACATATGATATATTCGTCACCAAGGATCATCATGGGAACTCATTTGGCTATGGTACCAAATCTTAAAATTATAACCGAACACTAATATTTTTTGATACATTGTACAAAATGCAGAAGTTCACATTCATACATTGTTCAAATTTATACATTCTATTGAACATAGTTAATAGTTAAAAGGAGACTTCATTTGACAACAGATACTAAGGCTGCAATGCAAAAGTATAAACAATGTTTTACTTGTACGGAGTGTGGAAGTGGAATCAAATTTTCGTATCTTTGCAAGTAGCTCTTCTTACAGCATCTGCACATAGAGGCCTTCAACAATGTGTCTTGGAGACTAAGGTTGTTTTTAATTTTTGTGAGGAGCACAATAAGCTAAAAGATAGTTTAAAGGTCTGTTCAATTTTTAGGAAATGTTGTTACAGTGAATTAATGAGATCATTACCTTTTTGTTTATGCAATGTCCTCCAATATGGATTTTCATGAAAGCGTCTAGTTCTCAATGGTTTTAATTCTACTATAGATTCTACTAGTGTGTGAAGAAATTTCCTTGTAGAAATATAGGTCAATCACGTCCGCTTTGTAGGAGCTAGGAGTTTCAATAAACTTTAGTTGATTTCATGAAAATATTTGTTAGACTTGTGTGGAGCTTTGCTTACACAAATCTTTCACTATGTGGAAAGCTCCACACAAGAAAGGTTGTGCAGAGGCAAGTTTCCTCCACACAACAAGAAGCTTCCTTCAAATTCTAGATCGTTCAAATTTGAGACCACGACATGTCTAATGTTGATATTTATTAATAGTCTAATGTTCATATTTTCTTATTAATAGTATAATATTAATACGGGTCTAATGTAGAGTGTGTAAGTTATCGTCAAAAGTTGTATTGTACGAAGCACTCTTGCACTTTTTCTTATCTCTGCATATAGCCTTTGTCGACATCTCCACACTTTGCACATGAATCCGCCAAACAATGTGTCTTAGAATTATAGAGAAATGTGAAGGTGCAAAAGCTTCCATTATGCGACGAGATAGTCAATGTTTTCATTACATGAAATGCGGAGGGACATCAAACTTCTTTCTACAAAGCTTTCACTGTGCATAATGCATTATCCTATTATGGCAGAATGTGTCAAAGAAAATATATGTGGAAGAGTATTCATTCATTTTTTTATGAAATCTCTCTATATAAAATCTTATAGATTCACAAGCTAATGCAATTTGCTAAAGAAAGAGACAATAATCTACTTATACACTTTACAATGGAAGCCCACAAACATCGAGAAAACAATAATCAATAGAGGAAGAAAATCAAAGGCACATAACACAATAAATATATGGGGAAATCCACAGCTCAAAACCCCACTATTTGCTTTGTATTAATATGGAAAATCAAGATGAAATTATAATGCTTGTTCTCTATAGAACAATCCGACCATCACTCAACAAATTCCATCTCCAACTCATAAGCAAGATCAATGCCAAAGCTTAGCTCTTCACAAGCTCTCCAAGTATATATTCCAATGTGTAATTCCTATGAAGGATATCTTGTATTTAAAGGGAAATAAGGCCTCTAAAAATAGCGCAATCCCTTAAGGATCAGTTCCTGATTGCATGCACTATCAATGCAACTCATAAAAATATAAACAAATAGTACACTGTCCCTGCACTCTAGTCTCAACTGGTTCTTTCTCGTAATTGACATGCATGAGTTTTTGATGAGTAAATATTCAGTTAGCTAGAGTAACATTCATGGAATTCATTAGTTTCACCATTGACTATTAACCCACTATTAGTTCTCTCAATTAGTTTGAGAACTAACTTAACTGAACTAACTCATGAAACTGTGTCTTCTATTTTACAACTCACAATTAACTCACACTAGACTTCTACAAAGTAGGGAGAACATATACATGACTTCCAAAAGACTTCCAACTAAAATTTCCTAAGTTAAGTAAGTTTAATAAACTTAATTTAACTATTTTAAGTTGCTATGAGAATAGAATTCAAATTTGATTCACAGTTTAATTCAAAGATAAATTAAGCTGGAATTTCTTATTACCATTTCTCAACACTCCCTCCCAACAAAAAATGGATTATCAACTACCCCGATCCTATCTCTGTGAAACTCAAATTTACATCTTGACAATGCCTTTGTCAAGATGTCAGCATCTTTCTCCTCCGTGGGAATGTAATCTAACAACATGATTTGCCTCAATACACAATCTATGAGATGATGATACCAGATATCAATATGCTTGGACCGATCATGAAAGACTAGATTTTCAAAGAGTTTGATACAACTCTGATTATCACACTAAATCACTGCCAGATCCATCTTCTTACCAAACAAACCAACCAAGATCTTCCTCATCCAAATAGCATCACATGTTTCATGACTTGTAGCCATGTACTCTGCCTCTGTCGAACTGAGTGTAATCGATCTTTGTTTCCTGATGTACCAAGAAACTATTGCTGACCCAATACTAAATATCCCTCCTGATGTGCTCTTCCTGTCGGATGGACTCCCTGCCCAATCTGCATCGATGAAGCCTTGAAGCTTCACTCCCTCCATCCATCTATACCATAACCCAAACTAAGTAGTGCCTCTGAGGTATCTCAATACATGCCTTATTGCCTTCCAATACAGATTGGTAGGCATAATTATTGCTTGACTAAGATGGTTGACTACATAGCACATATTCGGTTGTGTGTTCACCAAGTAAATGAGTGAACCCACAAGCTACCTGTAAAAAATCGCTTCCACTACTTCCCCTAAAGTGTCATCCTCCTTCCTCCAATTACCAGATAGAGGAGTCTCCATGGGTTTACTGCTCTCCATGTGGAATCTCTTGAGTATCTCATTGGCATACTTTCCCTGAGATATAAACAACTCCCTATCTCCCCGCCACACCTCCATGCCAAGAAATTAATGCATGAGCCCCATGTCCTTCATCTCAAACTCTCTTGCAAGGTCCTCCTTGCAAGATTTGATGATCTTCTAATCTCCTGTCAATATGAGATCATCTACATAAAGTACAATGATCAACATCTTACCTTCCACCACTATGTGATATAGGTTTGCATCCACTTCACTCTTCCTGAAGCCCAACCCAATGAAGTAGCTATCTATCCCGGTGTACCAAGAATGGGATGCTTGCTTCAACCCATACAACGCTCTCTTGAGTCAACACACATGCGACTCACGGTCCAAGGTTTCAAAACCTTCGAGCTGCTCTATCTACACCTCTTCCTCAATCATTATATTGAGGAAGGAAATCTTCACATCCATCTGATGGATCTTCCAACCCATCTATGCTAATAGTGCCAAAATAGATTTGATTAACGAGTACCTTGCAATAGGAGAAAAGGTCTCCTCATAGTCTATCACCTCCACTTGTGAAAAGCCACGGGCCACAAATCTGGTCTTATGCTTCTCCACACTACCATATGAAGCTTGCTTTACCTTGTAAAGCTAATGGGATCTCACAACTAACTTGTCCTCCTGTCTCGGGACCACATCCAGAACACTATTTCGAACTCTGGAGTCATACTCCTCTGCCATTACATCAACCCAAACTGGCTGCTACACTACGTCCTGAAAGGAAGATGGCTCTGTCACAACACATGCACCCATAAGTGCCATGTATCTAGTGTACCTCTCTGGTGACCTCCTTTATCTATGCTGATAAGAGGGTGCTCCCACATTCTCCCATGCATCATCCAAAAATTTGTCAGCTTCTCTAGTGCACTTTCTTCCATCTCTGGAAGACTTTACCTGAGTGGATGTCTCCACTCTCTGAACCTGTGCATGTGCCTGCTCCACATCAATCTGAGACCCCTCAACCTTAGGAGCTAAAATCTCCTCATCTACATGTAGTTCAAGCTCCCTCTCAAGGGATACTCACATGACCTTCTCCTCATCGAACTTGATGTCCTAGCGAACCAGTGTCATCCAACTAGTCGGCATGTACACCCGATAGTTATGGGGTGTATTAGTGTACCCCACAAAGATCCCCAACTTTGATGTTGGCTCAAGCTTCTTCCATGCATCTTTGGTCACATGGCAATAAACCGATGACCCAAAAATCCTAAAGTGGCCAACATATGGCCTCTTATCACAATAAGCCTCCTCTGGTGTCTTCATCTCAAGTATCTGATGTGGGCTACGGTTCTAAACATAAACTGCTGTGTTGCATGCCTTATCCCACAAGTGTAGTGGCAGGCCCTGATCATGCAACATTGCCCTTGTTACCCCTACTATGCTCCTGTTCTTCCTGTCGACAACCCCATTCCATTGGGGGTTATGGGGTGCCATCAACTCTCATTTAATCCCTTCTACTACATAGAATTTCTTAAACTCATTGGAGACATACTCACCACCATTATCACTCCATAGAGATTTAACCTTCTTGCTAGAATATTTCTCTACCAATGCTTTGAACTCACAAAACTTTGTGAAAGTTTGATCCTTTTTCTGCATAAAAAAATACCCAGCATTTATGAGAATAGTCATCAACAAATATAACATATACCTATGTTTGGCTATGGATGCTATCGAGAATGGTCCACACACATCTAAATGAACTCTCTCCAGAATAGACTCTACTTGACTGTCTCTGTCTCTAAAGGAAGACTTGGTGTATTTTCCCAAAGTACAACCCTTGCATGTATCAACTTGCTAAAGCATACCTTTGGGAAGACCGATAGAGATTTTTTGTAATATTTTCAAATCCCCATGATGCAAGTGGCCCAATCGCTTGTGCCACAACTTGCTAATGTCTCTGCTCAACATCTTTTCCGCTTTTGAAATCAGAGAAACACAATCATCTAGTTCTATCTTATAGAGATTCTGAACTTGAATCCCTATCTTCTTTACCTGACCTGTGGCTATGTGTCGAAGGAACACCTTTCCTTTCGAAAAGATCAGATCATACCCTCTATCCTCAAGCATGGAAACAAATACCAAGTTCTTCATCAGTCCAGATACATGCATAACATTCTTCAAGGTGAGTGGAGCTTCATGCTCCCTCTGAAAAGTAATAGTGCCCGCACTAGTAACACTATGCTTACTATCATAACCCATCTCAATATTCATCTTGATATCTTTCTCCTCCAATTCACTGAATAACTCTTTGTCACGTGCTTTGTCACCAATCATGTGGAAGGAAGCTCCACTATCTAAGTACCAGACACTTCTCATAACTGAAGACACCATGCATGGAATGAGGGAAAAGTTCAATTCGAATTGGGAGGTCAAAGCCTTATCCACCACTACTCTTAAGGACTTCTCCTTGGACTTCTTCAATGGACAATTTGTAGCAAAGTGACCCATCATGTGACAATGAAAGAATTTAACTTTCATCATGTCCTTCTTCTTACCTCCATGATAAGAATCTAGTTTGGAACAAGAAATTTTACCTTTCTCCTTCCTCGCCTTAATCACTAAGGCACAATTCTCTTCATTATCAGTTTTTGATGAAGATCCATCCCTAGTGTTCCTCTTGATCTCATCATGCATTAAATCCGACCATAGTCATTCCCAATCTGGCTACTTCTCCCAACCATTGATAGAGTCCTGATAACTATGCCAACTCTTTGGGAGTCCAAGAAGAGAAATGATCACCATATCCTTCTCGGAAACCATGATTCCAACACTTCCAATTTCATGCCGACATTGAGTGAAATTGGTCAAGTACTTTGGAACCATCTCGCCTTTCTCCATCTTGATTTTACGAAGTTTATCCTTCAGTGCCAACTTCCTTTGATCACTGCTATTTTGATACAAGTCCATCAATGTTTTCCACATAACATGCAAAGTTTCCTTTCCATGGAGACTCGTGACAATATGATCTCAAACTCCCTCAAGGATTATCCACCCTGCCTTCACCACACAATTCTTCCACTCGGCTAATTTCTGTGCATCAGTAGCTACTGGCTTAGGAATTGCTTGTTCAACAAATTCCTTCAAGCCTTTTTCCTCTAGAACGGCCTCCATCCTGTCCCTCCAAGCTATGAAATTTGAGTTTCCTTCCAAGGCATACTCAAGCTTCAACCCATAGAATGCCATCTACGATCCTAAAGTATGTATGTAAATTTGACTTTCACCTGTAACCCAAAAACTCAAAACTTCGAAATCTCCTCTAAAGAGTTGATTTTAAATTAGCTATATCTCCCTCATCCAAACTCTGATTCAGTCGATTTTTTTTTGAATTGGATAAATTTTCCCAAGGAATCCAGATATGCAATTTGCTTCTAAAAGTTTTGCATAGAATTTTTTAGAT
Source organism: Pinus taeda (assembly GCA_000404065.3). NCBI lineage: Eukaryota > Viridiplantae > Streptophyta > Pinopsida > Pinales > Pinaceae > Pinus > Pinus taeda. The sequence continues at coordinate 67,702 of APFE030939243.1, read as the reverse complement.
ATTCTCTACAAACTCTCAACCCAAAAAAACAATCTTGCTCCAATACCATGTAGAAAATCCTGTAGATTCACAAGCTAATGCAATTTGATAAAGCAAGAGACAAGGATCTACTTCTAATATTTACAGCAGAAGCCCATAAACATCAAGTAAATAATAATCAATAAAGGAAGAGAATAAAAGGCACATAACACAATAAATATTCAGGGAAAGCCACAGCCCAAAACCCCATTATCTATTTTGTATTAATCCTGAAAATCAAGATGAGATGACAATGCGTGTTCTCTATAGAACAATCCGACCATCACTCAACAAATTCCATCTCCAACTCATAAGAAAGCTCAAGGCCAAAGCTTAGCCTCTTCACAAGCTCTCCAAATCTCTATTCCAATGTGTAATTTCTATGAAGGATAGCCTGTATTTAAAGGGAAATAAAGCCTCTAAAAATAGTGAAATCCCTAAAGGATTAGTTCTTGATTGCATGCACTATCAGTGCAACTCTAGAAAAATCTAAACGAATAGTACATTGTCCTTGCACTCTAGTCTCAACTAGGTCTTTCTCGTATTCGACATGCATGAGTTTCTGACGAGTAAATATTCAGTTAACTAGAGTAACACTAGTGGAGTTCATTAGTGTCACCACTGACTTTTAACTCACTATTAGTTCTCTCAATCAGTTTGAGAACTAATTTAACTGAACTAACTCATGAAACCGAGTCTTCTATTTTACAACTCACAATTAACTCACATTGGACTCCTACAAAGTAGGGAGAACATATACATGACTTCCAAAAGACTTCCAGCTCGAATTTCCTAAGTTAAGTAAGTTTAATAAACCTAATCTAACTATTTTAAGTTGTTATGAGAATAGAATTCAAATTTAATTCAAAGTTTAATTCAAGGACAAATTAAACTGGAATTTCTTGTTTCGATTTCTCAACACTCTCTACACAAAGAAATCTCCCCATGCAATGAAATCTCTCTACACAAAGCTCCACCACTATCTAATTGATTAAAGGTTGTGTAGAGTCCAAAATGAAAGGTTTTTGTACAATGAAATATTTCCATACAAAACATTTTGATTTTTTTCTTTTTGATTCATTTGAAGAATATCAGTTTGTTTTCCTTAGAGTTCTTATTATGGTTATGATAGAAACATTTTATACCAAGCAACTATATTTTGGAAAATCCAAATCACATAACGATATATCAATTTCATTTTGAAATACGACAAAAGCTTCCATTGTGTACAGTAGGGAGATACAACGAAAGCGTAATAAAATATTTTCCCAGAGTGTCATAATCCACACAAATTTAAAATATTAAGAGAACCAACATTATTCAAGCTTCATATCAAACATAAGTACTTGGAAATAAAAAATATCTTAACTACCTTTCTATTTTGTGTTATTGGAATATATGTATGCATGACATAATACAGGAGCTCCGATCAAAACAAATTTTGGGGTCTATTCGTTTTCAATATTTTTCAAGACTCGATATTGGAACCAATGGATTATGAGCCCACAATATCAACTCATCCTCGCTTCCACTGCAAACTGAAGAACCCTGCAGTCTACATGTAACATTAATTTATCAAACAAAGTTGACGGATCTATGCATCAAGCCATTAATGCATTAAATCACCACATGCACACATAGAATTACATAAATAGACATAAAGTTTCATTAAATAAACCCACTAAACTATTACATTGCATCTATTGGTGCCTTGGCTATCCAGATCTTAATTCTAATGGTTGCCTTTTTTCAATGCCCAAAGACTACAATTTATAGAGGAAATTACAATATTGTGGATCATTTCAAGATCCATGATCTTCTCCATAAAACTCTCAACATGATCCTCTCCACAAAGCTATCAACATGATATTTTTCACAAATCTCTCAACATAACCCCTAAGATCCCTCACATATTTTTCTCATTTTTGCCTTCCAGAAGTTGTTCTTCCTATTTCTTTTCTTCAGAGGATGGGTTGATGCTCCTGCCTCAAAATCCCAAGGTAAAAAAAATTATGATCTCCTAGTGATATGTATCTAGTATTCTCATAACAACTTCAACTCATGAGCTGCAACTCACCTTTGTAGTAACAAGTCTCCACCTTGCTACATGATACCTCACCAAACTTTCTCCTAAGTTTGGGCTTTTGGCATCTTCCTGGTTCTCTTCTCTAGAACCCTTTGAGCACTCCTTGCTCTAGCGTGTTGCAATTCTTCTCACCCTCCTGTGCTATCACTTACATAGAGAAAATAAATATCTTAACATATCTTCAATCACTTGTACCTTCTTCTTTTTCTTCTCCTCGACACTACATGCATGAATCTTCTATGCTCTGATACCACTTGATGAAAACGAATTTTGGGGTCTATTTTTTTTCAATATTTATCATGTGTCGATCTTGGGACCTATGGATTATGAGCTCATAATCTCAACTCATCCTTGCTTCCACTGCAAATTGAAGAACCCTGTGGTCAACATGTATCATTAATTCATCAAAAAAATTCAACAGATATATGCATCAAGCCACTAATGAATTGAATCGCCATGCAAACACATAGAATTATATAAAGTAGAAATCAAATTTCGTTAATTAAACCCACTAAACTATTACATAGCATCTATTGGTGACTTGGCTGACCAGATATTCATTCTAATTGACACCTCTTTTCAATTCCCAAAGGCTACAATTTATAGAGGAAATTACAATATCTTGGATCATTTCAAGATCCATGATCTTCTCCATAAAACTGTCAACATGATCCTCTCCACAAAGCTCTCAAAATGATATTTTTCACAAAGCTCTCATCATAATCCCTAATATCCCTCACGGATCTCTTTTTTCAAGCTTTTTAACAAATCCCTTGTGTTTTGATGCATTTTTCTCATTTTCACCTTCCGGAAGTCGTTCTTCCCAAAAAAATTGAGAGAATGGGTCGATGCTCCTGCATCAAGATTACAGCATAAGTCTCTAACATTAAGAAATACAATCACAGTAACAAAAACTATATCGAGTTTCAAATTTCAATCATCATAGTTATGATTAAAATAAATACAATTCATGGAACATACAACTAAAATCCAAAGCTATTCTCCACTATTCATTAGAACTATGATCAATAAATTATGCTCTCTTAATTTGTTGAGCAGTGTCACATAATACATATGCATACAAGATCTTATGTAAAACATTAAGAACTATGATTCTCAGTAGGAATCACTTATATCAGTAATGAAAATGCTCAATAGCTCATTCACTTTGTTATTTTGTGATCTTTTTTTTAACTACCTGCTCATGCATTCCGGAAAAGTAAATGTGTTCATCCCAATGGGAATAGAGATTGGGCTCCTGTGAACGTAATATGGAAAAATGCAACTGTAAAAGAAAATGAGCGACATTGAGCAACTAGACTAGGTGACAATAATAAAATTAACAAATCCCAATGACTAGATAGTAGTAAACAGAAAACAAATATGTGAATATTTAAGGACACCTATAGTATGTGAAATCATATAAGCTAATTGTTTCACTATCAGTTGTCTACGTTATCCATGATTTGTTGAACCAATATATTCAACATAGCTTTAATGAAATATTTTATAGGTTCGATTGTAATCTCTAGCTCAACATGTTGATTGAATATCTGCTTTTTGATCTTCATGGCCTCTTTTTCTAATTGAGAAGCTAAGACAAAATTCTTATCATTAATACTAACAAATCAAACTTGACTCTTTTAGCTTTTCCAATTTAGTTGTTAGCATATCTTTTGTGATCAATTCAGAATTCAGTATGATGCATGTGTTAAAATATGTAACTAGGTTCGATATTCATAATGACATATGTAATAATGATTTTATTTATTTTATGTAATAAAAAAAATATTATTATTTTTGTTCTTGAGACATGGGTTTCATGCTCAAGGAAATTTATTTTTATTTCAAGCTCCCATTGTAAGCTTCTAGGGGTTGTCATTAAGTCTACAAGTCAAAAAAGTCATTTTCATGTATGAAAGACCCTTCTTTGGCATGTTACATATAGTAAAAATAATTATTTGAGTCAAAATTAGAGTCAAAAGACCCTCCAAGACCTTGTCAAAGTGCAATGAACAAGTCGGCCTACACAAGCAACACGTCAGCTTAGAGATAGTGACAAGTCAACCTAATTTGAAGTGACAAGAAGCCTATATATAGGGCACTTGACCTCATTAAAGAGCACACTTAAAACTCACTCAAGTTTGATCAAGGAAGAGGATAAAAGAGAGTAAGAGCAGGACAAAGTAAGAGAAGAAAGATCGAGGCTATAGTATTGTTTTTGGGTATTCTTCTCACATGTGTGAAGTGGATTAGGGCACCCTTCTGTAACAACAAGTACAAAAATTGTAGTCATCATCAAGGGCGAAATTGTGGGTCATAAAAGGTCTCTCTAGCAAGTCGAATTGTAAAGGAAAGAAAGTCAAGTCAAGAGAAGTTGAAGGGACGCAAATCTTTCCATTTTCAGGCCACAAGTGTGACCTAGAGTCTTGTAGAAGAAGTTGAAGTTGCAGGTCTTCAAGAACGAGTTGAAATTATGAAGTAGGGTTGAAATCTAAAGTTATGGAACGAGTTTGACCATCGTTGACTTGAATGAAGAGAAGTTTATGAAAAATAAGTTTGAATTGGTCTTGGAGCGGTTTTTGGTCAAGTGTCTAGGTCTTGGAATTCATCAATTGAAGATTCTATAAGAAGAATAATTCTCGTGGATTTTCCTCTCGGAGTTGGAGAGGTTTTGGCCCTAGTTGATCGCCTATATCTTGTGTTCTTTATCTTATTGTTCTTTATGGTTTGATATTTTTTTTGATGAATAAAACACTAATAATGATCAAGTGAAAGAAGAATCTAATTAAGTGAAGTAAAAATACACAAGTAGCTACCAAAGTAAGAGAAATCACCTATCATGCTACCCCTAGATTTCTCAACATGGTTTTAGAGCTAAGGTGACAAGTCAGGGAAGGGAAACTTAAATAAGGACACCAAAGGATCGAATCACTACAAGATCATCAAGAGCATCAATAATCAAAAGGGATCTCTCATCTCAAAGGAACTATAAGGATAAGGACTACATCATTGTTGAAAATAATACTGAGAGGGGGGGTGGATCAGTATTATCTATTCCTTTTAACAATTCTTCCTTATTTATACTTTGAATTATTTTTGCATATCAGTACCATAAAACAATGAGCATGAACAAGAAAAACAGATAGTCACATCAAAGAACACCAGATATAAGGTTGAAACCCAATGTGGGTGAAAACCACCTGCTGCAATATGTCTCTATCTTCTTTCAAATTAGAAACTCCTTTTACAATGGTCTTGTACTGGTGCAGTCCTTTACCAGTACGCAGGCTGCAACCTGCAGAGAGCTACAACTCCCTCTCGTTTTCCAGTCTCTCCTGGAAGGGAGCTACAACCCCCTACTTCTTTTCTTTCAAGGACCACTTTTCATAAATTTTCAAACTGGATCCATAAATATCAAATGATCATCAAGTACCAGTAAGTCACCCAGATAAACAGATCCAAAATAACAGAAAACTAAACCCACAACACCTTCTGCGGCGTCTCCTGCGGCGCCTCCTACGGCGTCCTCTTGCGGCGCCTCCTGCGGCGTCTTCTGCGGCGCCTCCTGCGGCGTCTCCTGCGGTGCCCCCTGCGGCGTCTCCTGTGGCGCCTCCGCACTTCCGCAACTGCAGCACTCGAGAGATCACCCTTCACAGATTCGCTTTCCACTTCACTTTCATATAGATCGAGCTTTTGAAACAATAA